>ML784002.1:489715-570171 GCA_009831015.1 Picea engelmannii
TTTATGTTGCAGCATGTTTCAGCATCTGTTCTTCATAAACAATCGATTGCCATCAATGACAACCTTGATCATCTGCGCCAACCTTGATCATCTGCGCCTTGATCATCTGCGTCATCTCTGTTGTAGGCATATTTCCAACACATAGATGACCTCGAATTGAGAGCTCCCCATACTTATTGGAAATGTTTTTATCTTGTAAGGTCACTGAAATTTTGGGGTTGTAGCAAATAAGAGGTATTGTAATTATAGAATCATGGTCCGGATAGGTGATATAAATGGAAGGTGTTTAATATTTCATGACAGTGTTATTGTAACTTTTACTGTTATTAATAAACATTTACGGTATAATAATATTGATTAAGTACAATAGGATTTCTAAGTCTGTAATGAGGGTGTTGGTTCTTGTAGACAAAGTTGCACTTTGTTGATAAACCCTCCAGGTGTTGGGACTGTTTTCGGGTGGGATGTAGACACCCCCCTGGTGGCCTTAGGAGACTTGTCTGTGTGTGTGATTTTTCTATGTAAAGAATCCAGTGCCGTATCAAGAGTCTCGGACCCTTTAAAGGCAGGGTTTCCACTCTTGCGACACACCTGATAGAGATTACTAGTTTCTTCCTGAGTAGTCGGCCAGGAGCCTGTCTAATCTTCTTTCGAGAAGACATAAGACTAAAAGCCCTACTTTTCTGTGCAGAAATAGTAAACTCTACTGTTGGATTCTTCCATCTGTGACTGTACTGTACTTAACACCTGGTGTCATTTTCTGCTTACAGCTGCTAGTTGTACGCCTTATGTCTAGGGGCGCTTATTGCTCATGGTCATGGTGATATGTCGGGGTCATCTTGTTGTGTTCATCTTGCTTGCGTCTTGTTCTAGGTCGGGTTACTAGTTTCTGCCTGAGCAGTCGGCCATGAGCCTGCCTAATCTTCTTTCGAGAAGACATAAGACTAAACGCCCTACTTTCCTGTGCAGAAATAGTAACCCTAACACCATGGATTCTTCCCTCTATGTTCTTACTATGCAACCCCAGTATGTCTTAATGTTTGTGTCGTGCGCCTTATGCCTATGGTCGTATATTATTGCAGTTACTCATTGTGTGCCTTCAATCTTCTTGTGCTGAACATCGTGGTTGCGTCTTGTTGGTTGTCGAGTGGCGATGTAGAGTCAAGTGTGTTTGTTAATTCTACACGCGCGCACACACCTTAAACAAAAAAACAATTGCACCTGTTCTTAGAGTTGTTGTCATAACGAGGAGGTTGTTATAGGTATCTCTAAAAATATACAATGAAAAATTTGGAAAAAACTATATTCATAATCCTTAAACTGTTCTTTTCAAAAGGGTATATTTAGATTTTAGTTTTAAGCAAAAATTAAGATAGATATAGCGTGTAGAAAAACATGTGTTTAAAATCTGCAACATTTTCATCTTGGTCAACTTAAAATAATTCTAGAAATTATAATATTCATCCATTAGATTCAAAATTATAGTCATAATAAAATAGAGACTCTGTAGATTGTTGCAGTATATTTCATTTCTTAAAAACATAAGTTTAATAATAGATACATTGTTGTATAAATAAGTAACTCATTATCATTCATTTCATGTTTAAGGAACATACTGTTAAACAATTGTCAAATTGACATATCAAATCATGATTAAAAAAAATTGAAAAATAGTCATTGGAAAGATAACACAATTCTTCACAAGTTTTGTTTTTACTCTAAAGTGAAATTTTAAATAAAAAAAATACTTTTGTATGTCGGAAGTTGAATAACTTGTGAAAATACAGTTTTTTTTCTCATAAAACAAGCAAAAGTGTAACCCATCTTCATGATTTCACCCTAATAAATTATATATATATTGCATTAAGAGCGTGCACACGCTCTTGTGACTTGAACGCCTTGTAATTGTCACTCATGTATGCCCAGGAGGAACATGTGCGCATTCCTAGAACACGCACGTGCTTTAGTTTGTACATGTTCTAGGAATGTCCGCGCATTCCTACTGGGCATTTTTTTATGCCAAGAACACTCCACTACCTCATATATCTCAAGCCCAACAAAGCACTCCTGACATCTACACACAAAAATAACACGCATAGACAAGTTTTTCTTATTTTAGTCTTGTTGTTTAATTCATAGACAATCTTTTGATATTACAAGACCATTCTTGGAAGAATTGGTCTTCCCCCTTATTCCCACTTTACCCTTTCTCACTCCCTCTCTCTCTCTCTCTCTCTCTCTCTCTCTCTCTCTCTCTCCAAGAAGACGAATGTGCATAAAATCCTACTTAGGAGTGCACGCACACTCTTTCTTAGTGACACACATGCACTCCTACTTAGGAATGTGCATGCAATCTAAAACATGTCCAAGAAACCGATTGAGTTGATTCAAAATCCATTGGAAAGAGAAAACCTATAAGAATATATGGGAACAAGGATTATAACTATTTGAGATCATTATAGTTAACATATTGAGGTTTTAAGTTAGGGGTTGGGGTTAGAACTCAATTAAGGATCAATGGAAATACCTAAATTTATAGGATATGAAATCAATCCTATGGAATGGTTGAGGTTGGTAAAAGAATATGATATGACTCCTTCAAGGGAAAGATTTTTTTTTGGTGATTCTTGGAAGTGATGGATGACTATTGATCAAGATACTAGATGGCACTACACATGGGAACAATTTGAATAACTCTTCTCAAATAAGCATTGCATTAAGGATACAAATCTGGAGGAAATGTATAAAATTCAAGATGAATTAAAAGAAGAAAAGGAAGAGATTAAGAATAAGGGTGAAGTGATATCTAAGATACAATCCCTTAATAAATCACACATTAAAAGGTTAAGAACATAAAGCAAAAAAAGACTAGAAAAATAAAGTGGGAAAAATATGAGTCCAGGGAAAATTAAAAAAAGAAAGATGAAGATATATGTAGATTATGAAGCCATAATAAAAAAACTATTTGACGAGGTTAAGATATTGAAAGAAGAAAATAAGAATTGTCAAAATCAAGAAGAAAGAAGGATCTGGGATGAATAATCTACCAAAATACCTAAAGAGAAAATTTGCAAGAAGGTTGAGGAATCCCTAAATATTGATGAGGTAAAACCAGAAATGTAATCTAAAATTGAAGAAGAACGTCAAGATTTGATAAATGGGGTGACATTGTAGTTTCAAAAGGAGAAATAAGACAAGATTCAAGAAGGTTACCAGAAGATACTTGAAGATTTGAACTCCATCTATAATATGTACATTCCAAATATGATGGTATTATCTCCAAGGATAGAACAATCAAAGAGAAAGAAAGGAAGATAGAGGATTTCATTCTCTCCGAAAATAATTTAGATGAAATGCACATGTAGAGTGAATAAAAACCATCAAAGTGGAACCATATTGACACCCTCATTACCAGGAAACATTTCAAGGAAGACAATAAGGTCAATATCAATATTATAAAGGAAGAATAGCCTCACAAAATCACTCTTCAACAAGCTATTATTAGAGACCAACAACCACTACAAATTGGAGAAGCTGCAACAAAAATACATGGAATCAAAAGAAGGAAAATTATGCAACAACTAGACACCAAGGATTAAGACTGAAAATAATTAATTTTGGATGTATATATCATAATAAATGGAATGAACAATGTAGGAACATAATAAAATCATATTACTTGGTTTGATCACATTTGAAGACTTTAATTGCAAAGATTTTAGGACAAAGATTTTTGAAGGAGGGTACTATGTTATAACCCAAGGGGAGCATATATAGGGATAAATGTATATGATATGACCCCAACGGGGGAATATATTGGCCTAAATATACATATAATGTGTAAATGTATATGAAATATGGTTGGTCTAATTATAAAGGGGCCTCATTTGTAAGTGTGAATATATATATATATATATATTCATGATTGGACATGTGAATTGTGATGTATAAAGGCATTTGATTATTTGGAATGGGTTCCACATTCTATACATGGTGTGTACTTATGTTATTTTATGATAATTTAGCCTTTTGGATCTTTACATGAAAACTTATAGTTAGGAATGCATGCACATTCTAGAGAATGTTTTTATGAGGAACACGCATGTGTTCCTAAGAAACAAAATATGTGTTGGAAAGTCTGTGTGGTGGTTCAGTGAGCATCGAGGGTATAAAATTGTTCCTTCACACCCCATTGCCACTTTTTTTCCATCAACTTCTTACAGACACCCATATCATTCATCTATTCTTTATGATCCTCTGTTTTCTCAAAATTTAAAGGTTCTTGGACACTCATGATTTGAGACATCAAATCATAATATTTTATACCCTTTTTGTGTCTTGATTACTCTTTCTTGGTGTACTACCTATTATTATAACATTAATACCACTTTGAGATTCAATATCATCTTGTTGATCTTCACTTTCTTCTACATTTTCACTTTCATTGCCTTCTTCAATAAGTTTCCATACAGCTTGACTATCATCATCTGCATACTCATTCAATATAACATCCCTACTTGCAAAAACTTTATGAATAATAGGATCATACATTTTTTAATCTTTATGGTCAACACAATAACCAATGAAAATACATTTGACTGATTTTGTATCAAATTTCCTTCTATTTTCCTTTAGGATGTGGGAAATTGTTTTAGTTTATATCCATTGAATGTTTCTTAAAGAGTTTTATGCTCTAAAAAATTGGTTGGACTTCTATTTTGTAAATATACATTTTTAATTACAACTTCAACACACAAACTATTAGGGAGATTCTTATGTTTGAGCATGCTTCTAACACACACTAGTATGGATCTCAGCCACACCATTTTTCTAAGGGGTGCATGGAAATGTGTGCTAATTATTGATTCTAAGGGGTGCATGGAACCATGTGCTAATTATTGATTCCATTGTCTTTGCAGTACTTAATAATTCTCTTGAAATGTATTATCCCCCTTCATATGATCTAAGGATCTTGATATCTTTACCTCTCTTATTTTAACCATATTTTTTAAATCTTTTAAGTATTCAGAAACATCACTTTTCTTTCTTATGAAATGTCATAAACCCATGAGAACTTGGTTCTAACATCAATGAATAAAAGAAATAAGAAATTTCCCCAAGTGATTTAGTTTGCATTGGCCCACACACATCAATATGCACTAATTCAAGAAAATATCTTATTTATTTATCAATCCTCATTGGGAACTCATTTCTATTATGTTTTCCTAGTGGATAACCATGACATTCAACATGTTCTCATTCTTAAAAACTACAATACTTTTCACCATATATTTTCTTTGATGTAAAATTAGATTTTTGAGATTTAAATGTCCATACATTAAGTGTCATAGATAACAAAGCTTACTGACTCTCAATAGTAACATCAAGTTGACTCTCCTTCCTTCTACTTTGACTTTTTTGTGATCTTGCATATCCTTCACTTGAAAACTTGACTTCACAAATTCAACTTTCAAACCTTGATTTTTGATTGTTGAAATTTTATTTCATTTAATCTATCATCACCTATATACATCTTAACACCATTAGTTATCTCATGAAATGTTTTAAACCAATCTATGTTACGAGTCATATGACCAGATTTTCTTGAATCTATGAACCATTATTTACAATCATCTACTTATCCTAGTAGGGTTACATTTGAAATAAACAACTTTAGATTTTTTAGGTTATCACTTACCTCTCCTCTATCAACAAAGTTTATTTTTTGTATTCTTTATTTGGATTCATTGTTTTTTCTTCCTACATTAGTAATCAATGTCCAAACCTACTACAATAGATACATGTACCATTCTCCTCACATTGGTAGTTGTTTTTGATGAAATCCCACCTTGATACATTTTTAGGTCTCCTTTGTTCTTTACCCTTGTATTTCATTTATATGGTTTATTTCCTTTAGCCATTGAAGCCAATTATGAATTCTGAATTTTGAAATCTTTTGATACTCTTTCTCCTTTCCTCTTCTTGCATAAGAATCCCTGTAAAGTCATCAAATGAAGGTGCTCCCTCTGAATATATAGACTTGTTAATGCCTTCCATGTCTCACTTGATGTCTTGAATTCCCATGTCTCATTTGTTGTCTTGCATTCCCTTATATGAGTAATGATGTTGTAACATTCTCAAGACTTTGTTTTGGTTTCAGTTTTCTTCATTTAAATAAGAATCCATTATTTTTGGTATGATAGCAATTTTGCCAACACAACAACTTTCACAATATTGTTAAAAACACACACTCTTCACCTTAAGACATATACCTCTTCCTCATGAACTCTAATGCCAAGCTATGATACCAAAACAAAAATTAAACACATAAAACAAATAAAATTATATACAGAAATATCCCTTAATTTTTTTTTTAAAAGATCAATTATTTAATAGACTCTATCAATTATTTTCCTACACTCTAAAAACCTCAAATATACTGATAATACTATAACAATCTACCAACAATTACATTTTTTCATTTATTTCTAACAAAATCATATTCAAACACAATCCATTATCTTTATAGGATACCAACCTCAGGTAGACCCTTGGGCACGGTTTTAGTGATCTCTTCAAAAAATGAAAGCACCAAAAGAGTGATGGAAATCAGATTCAAACACAATCCATTTTCTTTGTAGGATATTGTAGCCCTTGGGCACGTTTCTAGGGATCTCTTCAAAAATTCAAAGCACTAAAAGAGTGAAGGAAATGTAGAAGCAGGCTAGATTTACCTACGTACCAAGTCCATAATTGAAGCATCAAAGTTAGATGGAGGAATGGCGCAAGGCCACTCGACCCTCACGGTCGGACCCGCTCTCACCAGGACCTTCTTCGTCTCCAGCCCGAAGAGTCAAAGAACTCTTCCAACTCCTCTCAGGAGTTATCTCTACCCACAGCTCTCCTTCAGCGACCTCCCCTTCGCTTCTCGAGAGATCGGGTTTCGTGGTATCGCGAAGCTCGGGGACACAGTTCACATGCAACTCAAAACCCCAAACCCCAATGGTCAAAGGTTCAACGCTTTCTGCTTTGTCGGGGATTTTCCTATTGGGATATCGCTTCTTGCGATATCAATGCTCTAAACTCCAAACCCTGAGTACCAATGTACAGATTCGATGATACAACACCACCTGTATTCCACTAGCTTCTAGGGTCCCACGTTGCCACATCACCTTCGGGATTTCATGGATCGCGGATCCGTCCTACAAGAGTTCTCACTGGTCGAGAACCCCGATTCTCCGAACCCCGATGTGATGGGATCCGGTGCCACCTGTCCCTGCTCTTATCGACAACTCTTGTTGATTCGGGAAATCGCTATTCATGATTTCGATGGGGAGGAAACTCTTACCTCCACAAACGCCGAAGGCCGAATTCCGATGGCTTTGGTTCCCTTTCCTTCACCTGAGGACTAACCCTCATGCCGTTTCTCCACGATCTGGCGGTCAACGGGACTTCACGAGTCCGTCCTGTGAACCTTGGCCGTTGATTTCCCTCCTTTAAGGAATCCTTCCGCTCCAAAGCCTCGTCCTGCTCGAGTCTCTCCTAGGTCTTGCTTCTAGGAACTTCGAAGGGTCTATCCCTCTTGAGCTTTGTCGACTCACTCCTTCAGGGACTCTGTGCACGCTCTGGTGCTCGATCTCAACAACCCTCGAAATGTTGGGTCTTCCAGATCCTGTGTGTTTGCAGCCACAGTGATCACGGGTTTCCTGTGCTCAGTCTAGCTGCTGAGACTTCAAAATCGGCCTGCACTTCTCCTGCATGGCTCTACCAACCCAATTAACTTCTGGGTGAGAGAGAATGAGAGTTTAACTGTTGAGCCTCATCAACGCACTCTATGCAGATGAATTCAACTGCACTCTATGCAAGAATCTCCTGGCTTACTCATAGAAACAATTGAAACTCATTCACCTCTTTCTCCCACAGATGGAGAATACGATGCCCCTGGCAGTCTTCCAACTCAAGCAACCTATTGCTGAGTGCTCTGGGTATTCAGTAACCGAGTGAAATCTCCCTCAGTGGATGCTTCCTTCAGATGATAGAACTCAAAGAGTTCCTTCCTCTTGTGCTATCTGCACACTCCCTCAACGCCCTCCTGGTAGAGTATCTCTTCCACCGAACACTCAACAACTATGTTTTCCCTATGCATTCACGCACTTCACTCGATGTCCCCCAGACAGAGCTTCTCAGAATCCTCAATAGACTTCTGTTCCTTCAGAACTCACAGCAGAGTTCCTTCCTTACACACACTCAATACCCTCTTGGTAGAATTCCTATAGAACTCCTCAGAGGTTCTGTCCACAACAGCATCTCAGCTACACTGCCTTGATTCTTGAGGTGTTCAGTAACCCCAAAAGTCCTCCCACTATATGAGTTGTTGATTTCAGTGCTTGGGCTCTCAGCATGTCTTTGTCTGACTCCTTCGAGTTCAGAAGTGCCTTCTCAGTGCACCAGTACTCAGAGTCTCGACACTCTATCACACCCTCATGGAATGAACCCTCAAAGATCTCTCAAACCTGAAATCAAACACACTCCCTGCAATGACATAATTACAATCCACAAATGCAGCATATAATGAACACACACAGAGACATGCATATAATGACAAAAAATGCAGGAAAACCTTCTCTGTATTAATAATGGCAAATGCCTGTATATTTTACAAAGTATTCCTCGAGCTCTCTCTCGGCTCTCTCTTCTGCTCCACCTGCCTCTACTTACTCAAAATGAGATCTGAATATCTCTTTTACCTGAGGGGCCCTTCACGCTTTCCTCCAGGATTTACCTACTCTAATTAATTTACAATCAATGGTTGTCTAGTCTGCTATCCAGAACTAGATCTCAGCCGATCTATAATAAATGCCTATCTTATCTACAACCTGCGCAAAAGGCATGGCATTCATGGCTCACCAGCCTAAAACATTTATTACATTCATTTCAAATATTCAAATGAGGTTGCGCCTCTATTTGAATGCATGCGTGCTAACGTGGCTGGCTGGCTGGCTGGCATGGAGAGATGCTCCTGCATCATACTCCACAGCTGCAAAAATCATGAGCTCCTGCTCATGAGCTTCTCGTGTAGTTGTTGGAATCCACCTGGGTCCCAGACAAGTCTTTGGAGATTTTCCTCTGCTCCATTCTTTTGTTGCTGCTTCCGTTGCGCTGCTGCTGCTACCTTCTTTCTACCCAGCTTCTATTCACTGGTAGTCTGCCCTGACCTCAAGATTATCCTTCTGATGTCCTCTATCTCTCAGTCCAGTTGCCCCAGTGGCTGGTTCTGTTGTTGCAGCCTTCTCAGCTGCAAATTTTTTTGGCACATGGGCAGATTGCTATGATCTCCCATGCTATCTTCTTCATCTTCTTCTGTGGCCTTCAATTGCCACTCTACTGCAGTCTTCAGCTCTGCAGTTTCTTCTTGACTGTCCTGCTGCTCAGTCATCCTCTTTTCTGACAGCTCAAATTCTACCAGTTCTATTGCCGGTTCTGGATTGTTCAGCCAATCCTCCAGCATTTCCAACTCCATCTCCCATGGAGTAATAAATATTCCTTCCTGCTCCTCAGCATCTTTTGCTGCTAGTTTCAGTGCTGCAGCTTCCTCAACTCCCTTGCTGAATGTGTTGAGACATTCCTCAGAATGCTCGCTCTCTCCTTCTGCTTGGGCAGCTTCCAAAGTCTGCTCCAAATCCCTTTTTATAGTCATCTTCAACTGTGACTGCTCTGTTGTTGCACCGTTTGCAACACAATTTTCTGTCTCCTCCTGGGCAAATGGTAGGAACAACTCGATTCCCCCAATCATCAGAATATCATTCTGATCTTCCTCCTCTTCTGTCAGCTGCACCTACTGATACAAATTCATCTGTCCATCCCTTCCCACCTGGCAGTATTCGAGACCCCTTAGTGACCTCTTATCATTGCCCAATCGGCAATTTGAAATTCCTTGGCTTCCCTGACGACAGTCTTTGAGATCCTCAACTGATCCCAATTCGTTGCCCTCCTGGCAAACTGGAATTTCTTCTTTTCTGCCCAACTGACAGTACTTGAAATCATTAGCTGATTCCAACTTATCCCAATCATCATCATCATCATCATCATCAAGACCTTTCCCAGTCTTTGGCCAATAGTAACAAATCATTTCTTCTTCTGTGGCACTGAGGTCCTCAGCATACCTCAACCATCTTCTCAACAGCCTCTGTTGCCTTTTGACCATCAGTTCCCTGACTGGCCATTTAACCTTTGGCGTCTTCATGAGCCATTTTGTAACCCACCTCATCTTTCTATCGTGTCGCATCCTCATCTCGAGCTCCTCCATCTCTCGCTTTATGTCAGTGAGCTCTTTATCCATTCTTGCCGTGTTCATCAACTCCGGGCTCTTTTTTTCAGTAGGTCTATGGCCTTCAGTAGCCATGATGTTGTTTCTATCTGTCTCCCTGACAGATCTGCTACCGTCACTCCTGAAATCCTGAGTGCCTAGCTTCATTTTATCACAGTTTCCTAATGAATGTATCCACGACTGCTGTCCACCTGCACGCTGTCGTCATAGAGTCTTCAGTAACTCTGTCTTCCTTCTTCTGCCATCTCACTTCACTTGAAATGTACAGATGTAGTTCCCACTCTGATACCACTTGGCGCAAGGCCACTCGACCCTCACAGTCGGACCCGCTCTCACCAGGACCTTCTTCGTCTCCGGCCCGAAGAGTCAAAGAACTCTTCCAACTCCTCTCGGGAGTTCTCTCTACCCACAGCTCTCCTTCGCTTCTTGAGAGATCGGGTTTTGCGGTATTGCGAAGCTCGGGGACACAGTTCACATGCAACTCAAAACCCGGAACCCCGATGGTCAAAGGGTCAACGCTTTCCTCTCTGTCGGGGATTTCCCTATCGGGATATCGCTGCTTGCAATATCAACGCTCTGAACTCCAAACCCTGAGTACCAATGTACCGATTCCCCGATACAGCGTCGCCTATATTCCACTAGCTTCCAGGGTCCCACATTGCCACATCACCTTCGAGATTTCACGGATCGCAGATCCATCCTACAAGAGTTCTCACTGGTCGAGAACCCCGATTCTCCGAACCCTGATGTGATGGGATCTTCTACCACCTGTCCCTGCTCTTATCGACGGCTCCTGTTGATTCAGGAAATCGCTATTCGTGATTTCGATGGGGAGGAAACTCTTACCTCCACAAACGTCGAAGGCCGAATTCTGATGGCTTTGGTTCCCTTTCCTTCGCTTGAGGACTAACCCTCATGCCGTTTCTCCATGATCTGGAGGTCAGCGAGACTTCACGAGTCTGTTTTGCAAACCCTGGCCATTGATTTCCCTCCTTTGAGGAATCCATCCGCTCCAAAGCCTCGTCCTGCTCGAGTCTCTCCTGGGTCTTGCTTCCAGGAACTTCGAAGGGTCTATCCCTCCTGAGCCTTGTCGAATCACTCCTTTAGGGACTCTGCGCACGCTCTTTTGCTTGATCTCAACAACCCTCAAAATGTTGGGTCTTCCAGATCCTGTGTGTTTGCAGCCACAGTGATCACGGGTTTCCTGTGCTCAGTCTAGCTGATGAGACTTCAAAATTGGCCTGCACTTCTCCTGCATGGCTCTACCAACCCAATTAACTTCTAGGTGAGCGAGAATGAGAGTTTAATTGTTGAGCCTCATCAACGCACTCTATGCAGATGAATTCAACTGCACTCTATGCAGGAATATCTTGGCTTACTCAGAGAAACAATTGAAACTCATTCACCTCTTTCTCCCACAGATGGAGAGTACGATGCCCCTGGCAGTCTTCCAACTCAAGCAACCTATTTTTGAGTGCTCTAGGTATTCAGTAACCCAGTGAAATCTCCCTCAGTGGATGCTTCCTTCAGATGATAGAACTCAAAGAGTTCCTTCCTCTTGTGCTATCTGCACACTCCCTCAACGCCCTCCTGGCGGAGTATCTCTTCCACCGAACACTCAACAACTATGTTTTCCCTATGCATTCATGCACTTCACTCGATGTCCCCTAGACAGAGCTTCTCAGAATCCTCAACAGACTTCTGTTCCTTCAGAACTCACAGCAGAGTTCCTTCCTTACACACACTCAATACCCTCTTGGTAGAACTCCTACAGAACTCCTCAAAGGTTCTGTCCAGAACAGTGTCTCAGCTACACTGCCTTGATTCTTGAGGTGTTCAGTAACCCCAAAAGTCCTCCCACTATATGATTTGTTGATTTCAGTGCTTGGGCTCCCAACACGTCTTTGTCTGACTCCTTCGAGTTCAGAAGTTCCTTCTCAGTGCACCGGTACTCAGAGTCTCGACACTCTATCACGCCCTCATGGCATGAACCCTCAAAGATCTCTCAAACCTGAAATCAAACACACTCCCTGCAATGACATAATTACAATCCACAAATGCAGCATATAATGAACACACACACAGACATGCATATAATGACAGAAAATGCAGGAAAACTTGCTCTGTATTAATAATGGAAAATGCCTATATATTTTACAAAGTATTCCTCGAGCTCTCTCTCGTCTCTCTCTTCTGCTCCACCTGCCTCTACTTACTCAAAATGAGATCTGAATATCTCTTTTACCTGAGGGGCCCTTCGCGCTTTCCTCCAGGATTTACCTACTCTAATTAATTTACAATCAATGGTTGTCTAGTCTGCTATCCAGAACTAGATCTCAGCCGATCTATAATAAATGCCTATCTTATCTACATCCTACACAAAAGGCATGGCATTCATGGCTCACCAGCCTAAAACATTTATTACATTCATTTCAAATATTCAAATGAGGTTGCGCCTCTATTTGAATGCATGCGCGCTGACGTGGCTGGCTGGCTGGCTAGCATAGAGAGATGCTCCTGCATCAAGGAACAAGAGTGTTCTATCTACCTATGGATACATAAGAGGATATAGTTGCAGATTTATGTCTAACATAAAGAATTATTGGAGGAGTTGGTGTGATGGGTAACTTCAGAACTCACAAAAGAAGGTTTTATGGGATCGGGTAATATCATAAGCTTAGTTGAGAGCATCAAATTGATTGTAGACATTGATGGACGAAGTGATGCTTCAGCTTGTGTACACAATAATCCAACATGGATGCACCTCAAGGATTGTTCCTGATCTCTACAAGTTTCAGTTATTGCTAGATCAATCATATTCTTAATATATACTCATTTATATAATCTCCATGCCTGTATAATAAGAACAATAAGAAAAGGGATTCAAATTGATGAATTTTATGATCCATAAGATCAACCATTAGTTCTTGTTGAAGTATAGAAGTTAATAGATAAGGACTGCTTATTCATATCAAACTTGTAAAATCCATGGAAGATATTTCCATGTAAGGGGAAGAGATCAGACAACTACAGGAAGAGGTAAAGAACTTGTAGGATTTGAAATCAATGTTCCAGGATAGTCACCAGGAAGAGATGCATAAGTCTCAAAGGATTAGTCAACAATTACAACAGTTAGAGAAGGAGACTGCCATGGAAAATACCTTATCCCAAGCTAAGGAAAACATTTGGGTAGATATTAGAAAATCAATGTCAAAAATTTGGCCATCCATACAGATTAGTTTTTAATAGCATGAGTTAGTACAGAAGGCCAGGGGGGCAATTGAAATCATCAAGGAAGGATTAAGAGAAAGACCCACAGAGGCCACTGAACTTATCAAATTTCAAAACTCCAAAAACAAACAGGAGTTAGAAGAATTGGAGATTGAGGACAAGACAAAAACCATCCATGAGATTAAGAAGGTTCTGACCAAGAAAGGCTTAATGCTCCAGCTGGAAGAAAAATCTCAAGTGATGGACATTGGTGTGAAGAGGTTCTTCAGTAAGTTTGAGGTGCTACATAGGAAAAGGATTCCTGGATTGTTAGTATTGAATGATAAATTGATCACTCTACTAGATTACAAACAAAAAATGAGCATAGTGGCAAAGGAAAGTTCAAATTTTACAGGGATACATGGAAGCATTATTGGTAAATCTTTCCTAGAGACACTATAGTCATATTTGAGTAGTCAACATGAGATTAAGCCTATCTTCATCACTAAGCCTACCTTTGTGAAGTATACATAAATGGATGAAATATGCAAGAAATTACTCAAGGTTTCCATTCCAAGTAAGAAGAGGTGGGAAGATCTATGCTCATTACTTGAGTGAAATCAATTTTGGTGTTCTAGTCAGCATGGAGCAATAGCTAGCCAAAGTCAAAGAAATGAGTCAGCAACCACTTCCACCAAATCATCACCAGAGATCCGAGAAAATTTGCAAATCCCTACATTTTGTATTTAGAGATCTCGTTAGTTAGATATTCCTCCATAATATCCTGATCATTAATGACAAGATCTATTGTAAATAATTATATGAACATTTCTCTCTCCGAAGTATTGAAGGTTGATTTTTTCATCTAGAAGAAATTGTGTAAATTTTCAAAGGATCGACCAGTAATAAAAGAGGCTTATTCATAAGATTCTTGTGTCAGATTGTTGGTGATGTACTTCCTCTCTTTGTCAAATGTTTTTCTATTCTCTGTAATCAATTCATGTGTTTCAAATTCTAATCATTAAAATAAAGTTAAAAGAACATAATTTATTTCATTATACTCTATCTTTGTTTTTTTAATGATATTCATGTTTCTCATATGAAAAAAAGTAAAGGAATTCTTAACTTATCTTCTACTTAGTGGACTTTCCCCTCTTTCCCTCTTATTCATTTCATTTGATTTAAATAGATCCAACAGTATTACTACCTTTCCCTATGGAGAAAACCTTATAAAAAGATGAAACGAATCCTCATATTTAAGTACAGACCCCATATCCCAATGGAAAATAAGGCATTCTTTCAGCCATCTATTTCAAAAAAAAAAAAAAAACTAGAACTATCATAACTATCCTAACACTCAGAACTCAAACAAATCTAAATCCTATAGAGAGATCCCTCTCTAAAGTTGGCAGGGCTAGATCCCAGCTTCCAAAGTGGTTTGGTAGTTACCTATGTCTTTTCTTCTACAACCTCTGTAAATTATAGAGTGATAACACCTCCCACTATCTCTCCTCTCTCTCTCTCTCTCCTACATATACCATATCTCCCCCACCTCTTTCTCTCTCTCTACCCCCCCACCCTTGGTATTCCTCTCCCACCCTATCACTCTCTCAAACAATCCATCTCTACCCCCTTCTCTCTTTACCTATTGCATTTAACCCTTTCTCTCTCACTCCATATATCCTCATCCTTCTCTCTCCCCCATTCTCCCCACATTGCTCTATTTTCTTCTATCTAACCCCCCTTCCCTCTCTCTCCCCCTTCCTCTCTCTCTCTCTCTCTCTCACTCTCTCTCTCTCTCTCTCTACACCCCCTCTCTGTCTCCCCGTCCCTCACTCTCACACACTCTCTTTTTCTTACCCTCTCCACCTCTCACAGTCTCTTTCTTCCTCTCTTTGCACCCCCCATATACATCACAAGGAAAGAAATGGCCTTGAACTAGACATGTCAATACCTATATACCTAGACCTATAAATAGCAAGACCTATACATGGAAATACCTAGACCATGACCTAGAAATATACAATTACCATGACGTAGACCATGACATAGACCTAGAGCTAAAGGATGACCATGGCATAGACCACGATAGAGAGCTATAGCTAGACTTATACCATGATCTAGACCTATAAAATGACCATGACCTAGACTCCCCTAAAGCCATCTAAACCTAGGCATAACCTATACTCAACCCTTAATGTCCTCCACACTCAAGCCCTAAGTGAATATGTATATACCTCTTGCTAAAGGCCCCACAACCCTTGCACCCACATCAC
This sequence comes from Picea engelmannii, assembly GCA_009831015.1. Lineage (NCBI taxonomy): Eukaryota > Viridiplantae > Streptophyta > Pinopsida > Pinales > Pinaceae > Picea > Picea engelmannii. The sequence goes on from ML784002.1 coordinate 505,529, forward strand.
CCACATATTGGTTGTCTAACCATTTCTATATTCTTCAAAACACTTTCAATCCTAAACCCTTAGGTCCTAGTTGTCCCCATACCCCTATACATATTTATTCATAAATATTTTTGGTCTATAATAAATGATATATCTATTGCATTTAGAGCGTCCACACGCTCTTGTGACTTGAACGCGTTGTAATCATCGCTCATGTATATCAAGAAGGAACACATGCACATTCCTAGAACATACACATGCTTTAGTGCGCACATGTTCTGGGAACGTCTACGCATTCCTACTCGGAATTTTTTTCTTCCAAGAACACTCCACTACCTCATCTATCTCAAGCCCGAAAAGACACTCTCAACATCCACACACAAAAATAGCATGCATAGACAAGTTTTTCTTATTTTAGTCTTGTTGTTTAATTCTTAGTCAATTTTTTGACATTGCAAGACCATTATGGGAAGAATTGGTCTTCCCCCTTACTCCCCCTTTCCCCTATCTCACTCCCTCCCTCCTTCCCACCTTCTCTCTCTCCCCCACTCTTCCCCCTCTCTCTCTGTACCCCCCGCTCTCACTTTCTCTCCCTCTCACTCTCATTTTCTCTATCCCTCTCCTCTATCTCTCTCCCACATCTACCTCTCTCTCCTACCACTCCCTACCCCCCACCCCCCCCGCTCTCTCTCTCTCTCCAAGAAGACGAATGTGTATATGCTCCTACTTATGAGTCCACACACGCACACTTATGAGAAAACCTATAAGAATATATGGGAAAAAGGATTATAACTATTTGAGATCATTATCATTAACATATTGAGGTCTTACGTTAAAGGTTGGGGTTAGACCTCAATTAAGGATCAATGTAAATATCTAAATTTACAGGAGATGAAATCAATCCTATGGAATGGATGAGGTTAGTAAAATAATATGATATGACTCCTTCAAGGGAAAGAAATTATATTTTTTGGTGATTCTTGGAAGTGGTGGATGAGTGTTGATCAAGAAACTAGATGGCACTGTACATGGGAAAATTTTGAAGAACTCTTCTCAAATAAATGGATTAAGGATACAAATATGGAGGAAATGTATAAAATTAAAGATGAATTAAAAGAAACCAATGAAGAGATTAAGAAGAAGGGTGAAGAGCTATCTAAGATACAATCCCTTAATGAATCACTCATTAAGGAGGTTAAGAACTTAAAAGAAAAAAAATACTAGAAAAAGAAAGTGGGAAAAAGATGAGTCAAGGGAAGATTTAAAAAATAAAGATGAAGATATATGTAGATTACGAATCCATAATAAAAATTATTGGATGAGGTTAAGAGATTCAAATAAGAAAAGAAGAATTGTCAAAATCCAGAAGAAAGAATGATCTTGGATGAAGAATCTACCAAAATACTTGAAGAGAAAATTTGCAAGAAGGTTGAGGAATCCCTAAATATTGACGAGGTAAAATAAAAAATGCAATCAAGAATTAAAGAAGGACATCAAGATTTGATAAATGGGGTGATATCATAGTTTCAAAAGGATAAATAAGACAAGCTACTTGAAGAATATGAACTTCATCTAGAATATGCACATTCCGAATATGATGGTATTATATCCAAGGCTAGAACAATCAAAGAGAAAGAAAGGAAGATAGAGGATTTCATTCTCTCTTAAAATAATTTAGATGAAATGCACATGCAGAGTGAATAAAAACCATCAAAAGTGGAACCATATTGACATCCTCACTACCAGGAAACATTACAAGGAAAACAAGAAGGTCAATATCAATATTATAAAGGAAGAATATGGAATACTTGTCAATATTCATGGAAGAAGGCATCACAAAATAACTCTTCAACAAGCTATTATTAGAGACCAGCAACCACTACAAATTGGAGAAGCTACAACAAAAATACATGGAATCAAAGGAAGGAAAATTATGCAACAACTAGACACCAAGGATTAAGACCGAAAGGAATTGATTTTGGATGTACATATAATAAACAATGGAATGAAGAATGTAGAAACATAAGAAATAAGAAAATCATATTACTTGGTTTCATCACATGTGAAGCCTTTAATTTCAAACATTTGAGGACAAAGAGTTTTTAAGGAGGCTACTATGTTATGACCCAAGGGAAACATATAGGGATAAATGTATATGATATGACCCCAAGGGAGGCATATATTTGCCTAAATGTACATGTAATGTGTAAATGTATATGTAATATGGTTTGTCTAATAGTAAAGGGGCTTCATGTGCAAGTGTGAATAGGTATATATATGTAGATCATGTATTCACTATTGAACATGTGAATTGTGATGTATAAAGGTATTTGGTTATTTGGAAGGCGTACCCATATTCTTTAAGGATTTATTGTGTAAATAATATATATTGGACTAGTGCTCCATGATCACGTTCTATACATGGTGTGTATTTATGTTATTTTATGATAATTTAGGCTTTTAGATCATTACATGCACACTTATAATTAGGAATGCATGCTCTTTCTAGAGAATGTGTTTCTCAGGAACAAACATGTGTTCCTAAGAAAAAAATATGAGTTGGAAAGTGTGTGCGGTGGTTCGATAAGCATTGAGGCTATAGGATCGTTCCTTCACACCCCATTGCCACTTTTTTTCCATCAACTTCTTACAGCCACCCATAGCATTCATCCATTCTTTATGATCCTTTGTTTTCTCAAAATTTAAAGGTTCTTTGACACTCATGACTTGAGACATCAAATGATAATATTTATACACTATTGGTGTATTTATTACTCTTTCTTGGTGTATTACCTATGCTTATAACATTAATACCACTTTGAGATTCAATAACATCTTGTTGATCTTCACTTTCTTCTACTTTTTCACTTTCGATGCCTTCTTCAATAAGTTTTCATACATCTTGACTATCATCACCTGCATACTCATTACATATAACATCCCTACTTGCAAAGACTTTATGAATAATAGGATCATACATTTTGTAAGCTTTATGGTCAACACAATAACCAATGAAAATACATTTGACTGATTTTGTATGAAACTTCCTTCTATTTTCCTTTGGGATGTGGAAAATGCTTTAGTGTCAAAAACTCTCAAATGATTAACAACTATTTTATATCCATTGAATGTTTCTTAAGGAGTTTTATGCTCTAAAAATTTGGTTGGACTTCTATTTTGTAAATACACACCTGTACTAGCTTCAACACACAAACTATTTGCAAGATTTTTAAGTTTGAGCATTCTTCTAACACACACTACTATGGATTTGTTATTCCTATCAACCACACCATTTTTCTAAGGGCTGCATGCAGCCATGTGCTAATTATTGATTCCATTGTCTTTGTCGTACTTAATAATTCTCTTGAAATGTATTATCTCCCTTCATATGATCTAAGGATCTTGATATGTTTACCTCTCTTAATTTTAATAATATTTTTAAACTCTTTGAAGTATTCAAAAACACCACTTTTATTTCTTATGAAATATCATAAACCCATGAGAACTTGGTTCTAACATCAATGAATAAAAGAAATAAGAAATTTCCCCAATTGATTTAGTTTTCATTGGCCCACACATCAATATGTACTAATTCAAGAAAATATAGTTTTTATTTATCTATCCTCATTGGGAACTCATTTCTATATTGTTTTCCTAGTGGATAACCATGACATTCAACATGCTCTCATTCTTAAAAACTACAACACTTTTCACCTTATATTTTCTTTGATGTAAAATTAGATTTTTGAGATTTAAATGTCCATAACTTAAGTGTCATAGATAACTAAGCTTAATGACTCTCAATAGTAATATCAAGTTGGTATAGGTTTCCAAATCTGATTCCTTATACTTTGACTTTGTTGTTACATATCCTTCACTTGAAAACTTGAGTTCACAAATTCAACTTTCAAAACTTCATTTTTGATTGTTGAAACTGATATTAGATTTTTTTATTAATCCCTAGTACATACATTACATTTCTTATTTGTTTCACATGACCATTTGACAAATCTATAGATACATCACCATATCTTTTTATTTCATTAAATCTATCCTGATCACTGCAAGTTTCAATTATTGTTGGATCAATCATGTCCATAATATTTCCTCGTTTATATAATCTTGTTTATATAATCTCCATGCCTATATAATAAAAACAGGGCATCAAATTGGTGAAATATATGATCCATAAGATCAACCATTAGTTCATGTTGAATTGTAGAAGTGCATAGACAAGGATTGCTTAATCAACAGATGAGCGGCCAGACCCTAATCTCATATAACCTGGCTAAACAAAGTTAGGAATTATATTATATACGAAATAACAAGATGGATGCGGTCATGGAAACAATATCCTACCCAATATTAATAAAGGATCACTATGGTAGTTGGATGTAATAAATGTGAGAAGGCTCTCTAGAAGGTTCCTAGGAGATAGAGAGAGCTATATAAAGAAGTGTAGGCAATGTAATAAAACATAGTGAAGAATATTGTGATTGTACAAGCAAGGATTGCTTGAGGAGTTTTATCCTTCCATAAGGATTAATATATGGTGTTACCCTACCTCAAGGGTTTTCTCTATTTCTCGTGTTCGTGTTATAGTGAATGATTTATGATTTATTCTTGGTATTATTGAATTATATTTGCAGATCTGGTTAGGTACTTAACAAGTGGTATTAGAGCACTTTCCTTGGCAGATATTTTGGGCAAATATTTTTTATTTTTGCAGATTTTTTTTTCGGAAGAGAAAAAGAGGGTCGCGATATTCTCGAATTTTTCGGTATATTTATGTGAAAAAATTGTATAAAAGGATTGTAGATATGAGTTCCTCTCATAAAAACACCCAATTTAAAAAAAAAAAATCATCCGAAACGAAGTCCGGGAAGTCAAGATATTGAAGTTTTAAAATCTGGAATTTTTCAAGGTTTTTTCCGCGGACAGCAGCGTGATTTTTTTTTTTTTTGTAGTATCTGGAGGCCGAATTTGCCCATATAAATTACAGATCTGAGTTCCCCTTACAATTTCACCCAATTTCAACCAAAAAAATCAGCCGAAATGGCGTCCGGGAAGTGAAGTTATGATCATCTTAAATTCAACAGTTTTTCAAGAGTTTTCCGAAAAAAACCACGATTTTCTGCCGTAACTTATTGTTCTATTTTTTGGGGTTTTTCATAGTAAGATGTATTTTATAGGGAAATGTGATGACCCTAGTATTGAATCATTTATTAAAGAAATAAAGTCAGCATGGGAAGATGCTTGGCCCCATTGGGTAGATCTCAAATTGCAAGGTGATGCTGCAATTTGGTGGAAATCGCTTGATTATAAGGAGATGATGACACTCTCCAATGGAGAATTTGAAAAAATATTGTTAGACAAGTGGTCTCATGGAGAAAATAAGGATAAAGAGAGAACCAAGAGTTTGTTTTCATGTGAAAAATCTATATTACAGGTTCATGGTTGTATTCATAAAGAAAATATTGTTGTTTCTATTAACCCTAGTTGCATGCATAATTTTATCAATGTTCAGTTTGTTAATAGATTGCAAGTTCCAATAAAGAATATTCAAAGCACATATGTTGAGGGTGAAAATGTTCAAATTTTTAAAGATTTGAAGATTACCATGGATAAATATGTGTTGCATTCAGATTTTTATGCTATGGATATGGATGAAGTGGATATTGTTTTGGGATATCCTTGGATAAAATCAGTGGGTACCATTAATATTAATGTGCAAAAGAAGTTTTTAAAGTTGTGGTACAAGAAAAAGAAAATAACATTGTAGGATGTGTCTCTTATTAAGAAAGATGGACCCATGGAAGCTAGCAAAGAAGTTATTGCCCAGTCTGAAGTTGAATCAGAGGCAGAGTCTACAGAAGGAGATGAAGCAAAACTACAAGGACATAATCAGGAAGCTAAGGAGGTCATTGATTCAAAGGCACAAAGTGTTGGAGATTTGTAGAAAAAAGAAAAAATTCCTACAGTTGTTGTATATCACCATCCACATCATATAGAGATGCAAAATTCATCAAGGCAAGGGCATGTGCATCAACACATTTATGCACCAGTAGGACACCAGACAGGAAACCGATCAAGAGGTGCATGGAGGACTACCGACACTACAGGAAGAGCTCAAGCTACAGAAACAATCCCATGGAAACCCCGACATGATGCAGAGAAATATCAAGGTGAAAAGATGGCAGATAGAGATCATGTTCGACTTCCATTGGGATGGATGGATGGCCGTACTTGGTACCAGTTGGCTACATTTCTTAGTCGATCATATTGTATGGTTTCTTCTCATGTTTCGAGGATGAAACATGTGAAGGGGGATGGAATGTAGTATACCTAGGGAGGTAATATGGGGTACCTAAGGAGGTACCCAATGGGAATGTTGTTATGTGTTATTAATGGAAGTCATTTAATATATGATAATGTGGTCATTCAATGTAAGGTGGACTACATCCACTATATTAATAAAGGCTCACTATGGTATTTGGATGTAATAAATGTGATAAGGCTCTCTAGAAGGTTCCTAGGAGATAGGGAGAGATATATAAAGAAGTGTAGGCAATGTAATGAAACATAGTGAAGAATATTGTGATTTGATGCAGGAGCATCTCTCACAGTAAGAGAGCCAACGTGGAATGAAAGTGGACAGCTGGACAAGCGCCAGCACAAATTTTTGAAATTTCCTTAATTTTGATGCGCCATCTTAAATGAAGTCATTTAAGAAGAGACGCACCTGGTGTAATGAAATCAGACCTTGAGCCATACGCTCTCGTCTGAAGTAGATGAAGGCATCTATGTAAGTAGGTAGAATTTAATATTAGGTTAGACAGTTTTATAAGGAGTGGAGGAAGAACGGATATAGACACCCTCACTATGCATTGTAACATTATTCAGGAATAGTTATAAGCATTGGAGCATAGAAGAGAAGCAGACAGTTGTGTAGAAACACCCATGTACTGATATTTGGATTAATAGAGAAAGATTGATTCAAATTCATGGTTTGTGTTGTTCTCTGTGTATTGATATTATCCTCTTGAATGTTTGCTTCCTGGTATACATTTGCTTTTATATGCTGTGTATTTATTTCATAGTTTGAGTTTGAAGTCTGGAAGGAAGAAGAAATGAGTTTCAATTGTTTCTCTATCTGAGCAAGGATTCCTGCAAGGAGTGCAGTTGAAGTCGTCCGCAAGGAGTGCATTGACAGAAGGGTCAGATAGTTTAAATCTTGTTCTCAATCACCCAGAAGTGAAATTGGATTATACGAGCTGTGCAAGGAGTGCGCAGGCTAAGGAGAGTCTCGATTGTGAATTTGAGCTAAGTATTGAAGGACTGTTGCTGCAGGTGTGCGCAGAGTCGAGAGAACTCAACACTAGGAAGTGGTTGAGAATTGTCGCAAGGATTGCACGCAAGAGTCTTTGTGAGGATTTAGAGTTTGGTGGAAGCTCAAGAGGGATAAGGCTTTCAAGCTCGTCAAGGGAAGGGATTGACGGTCAGGAATCGGTGGGGAGGATTAGCGAAATCCTGTCAATCATTAGATCTGTCGGAGGAGCGAGTGGGGTTACAGCTGTACCCGGAGTTCAAGCTCCAGATATTATGGACCATTAGATATCGTTCAAACACCCATCAACCGTTGGATCAACCAGGAGTTGCATGGATTTTAAGACTCGTGAACAGGAGGAGGAAAATCCCGACGAGAGGTGAGGCCATCGGGATTTCAGCATTCGTGAAATCAGGAATCACAAAGATGAGCGATCAGGAATCTTCATAGTGAAAATCCCGTAGTAAATCTGAGTTGTCCATCTTGAGGAGACAGGTGGCAGTCATCAAGATCCCATCAACGTTTCGGCGATCGAGGTTCTAAGTCAACAAAGGAATTGTGGACATTGGGCATCGAAAGTCTTGAAACCCCGAGATTGAATCAGGACCGTCCATCTTAAGAGGATACGTGATGAAGATCTAAGCCCTCGGAAAAAGTCTAGAAAGGAAGACTCCATCGGAGTTTCAGGATTCAGAAAATCGGGAGTTCTGAGGATAAAGGATCAGGAAAATCCAAGTTGAAAACCCCGTATATTATCGAAGTCATCCATTCGTTGGGACACGTGGACGAGATCAGGAGTCCATCGGCATTTCGGTCATCGGGACTCATATAGGTAAGTGTTTTGGTTTGTAGATTGGAGAAACAGTGAGGACTGATCTGAACCATCCATCCACTTGGGACACGTGTCAGAAGATCTGACTAAGTCGGGGTTCATGAGAGCCAAAGATCGGGAATTTCCATAGAAAAAATCTTGGGAAGATCAGAGCTGTCCATTCACTGGGATGCATGGTGGATATCGAAGGCATCGGGATATCCGGCATTGGGAAATCGGAGTTCCTGAGGACAAGAAAGTTGGGACATCACAAGTCGCGAAACCTTGGAGAAATCGGGATCGTCCATCAGAGGGGATGCATGGAAGAAATCGGCACCATCGGGAAAAGTCCCGACAAGGAAGTCCTCTATCGGTGTTTGAGTCATCGGGATATCGGGGGTCCTGGTGACGAGGTGTTTACGCATTTCGAAATCACAAATCGGGAAATAGCGAGGAGCAACGAGAACTGTCCATCCTATAGGACGCATGGCCGAGATCGAAGTGATCGGTGAATCAGCATTAGTGAAATCGGGGAAATCGAAGGCCAAAGTATTTTGACACTTGAAGTCACGAAACCCCAAGGAAGATCTGGAGTCGTTGATCTCAGGGACTGCTCACCGTCGTTGGTTTTGATTACGGTGGAAGGGCATCCTGGTGACGTCATATTGGGAACCTGTGAATAGGGAAATCGGGGATTCTGTTGACAAGAGGTTTGGTGCATTTCGACACTTGAAACCTCGAACCCCGATAAAGGATAAGACTGTGGTCATGGGTTAACGGTCATATGGGCTAAGGGTTTAGCCTGGAGGGCTAACAGGAATATGAGCGCGTCGGGATTTTGAAGTTAGAAACCCCGACAAGAAGAAATATAAGGCTGCAGTCTTATAGAAAATGGTCATGTGGATGAAAGGCTTAGCCAGGTTGGGCTAAGGCAACAAAGGAGCACATCGGGATCGGGGATCGGTGATCCAAGTTGTTTGAACATCAGAGGTGTCAAAAAAATCCCGATTGAAGGAACCCCGATAACAAGGAAAGGCCAGCGTTGATTTTGAAGAAAGGGAGACCTAGTGTTTAGTTACTGTGGGTGGAAAATTTCCCGATAGGGAAATAAAAGAACATCTCAGTTCTTTGGACCGAGGAAGGAGGAAAGATCCTATGAGTGGACGTGCCCCGAGGGTGTGCCTGCATCAAGTGGTATCAGAGAACAAGAAGGAGTCTTTTCTTTCTATAGCAGAGAAGGGAAGGAGAATTTCACCATGTTGCCGAGGAGAAGGGATAGGCAATCACCCAATTCAGAGGAAGAAAGGGAGATGCCCAAAGGTAGGGGTAGGCAAGTGAAGAATCCAGACATGGAGAGAGAAGTGCGTAATCTTCATGCCAGAATGGAGGACATGGATACATCACAAAGGCGAAAAGCTAATGCAGGAGATATCAGTGAATCCGAAAATGAAGATGATGTTGGACATGGAGAAGAAGAAATCCCAGCAGAAGATGTAGCAAGTGAACGCTTACTTAAAGCTGTTGCAAGGATGAGTACAAAGGTAAAAATGGACATTCCAGTTTATGAGGGAAATCTGGATGTAGAAGAGCTTCTAGACTAGATTAGAGCTCTGGACACCTATTTTGACTATGAAGATATTGAAGAGGACAAGAAGGTCAGACATGCCATCAGAAGATTAAAAGGACATGCAACCTTGTGGTAGGATGAACTACAAGCTGATAGGCATTGCCAAGGCAAGCAAAAAATTAAGAGCTGGGATAGGATGATTGCAAAAATGAAAGCAAAATTCATTCCCAGGGACTATCAAATTTCTTTGTTCAGGAGGATGCAGAACCTGAGACAGAAGCCGATGACAGTGAAGGAATATACTGAGGAATTTTACAGGTTGAATATCAGGGTAGGTCATCGCGAAAGCAATGACGAAAAAGTTGTCAGGTATATGAATGGCCTGAGATATGAGATCTAGGATGAAATGAGTATGGAAACCATCCGAATGGTGGAAGATTCCTATCAAATGGCTTTGAAAGCTGAAGAAAATCTGGGCCGAAAGCAAAGTCAAAGAGGCTAAGGCAGAATTCAACCTAGAGGAAAAGTAGTTACCCAGGAAAGAACCCAGAAGCCCAGGGACGATGGGAAGAAACCTCAGACTCGGACAGAGAGAGGTGGAAGTTCACAGCGAGGGCAATATGCATAGCAAAGAGAACAACATACTGAGCAGAGAGGAGGATATGCTGATAATAATAGATTTCCTCGTACCAGAGGTAGAGGAAGAGGAAGAGGTGGAGTAATTACATGCTTCACATGTGGGAAAAATGGGCACAAGTCATTAGAGTGTCCAGAGAAAAAGAAAGATGGAGGAGAAACTCACATCGCCGAGGCACAGAGACGATATGTTGAAGTGGAATACACTGAAGGCGGAAGATCATTGGTGATGCGAAAAGTCCTTTTGACACCAGAGAAAGAAGTGGAAAGTTCAGTCCAAAGGACCAGACTTTTCATAACAGCTTGCAATACTAAGGATAGAGCATGCAAGGTCATTGTGGATAGCGGTAGCATGGATAATGTCATTTCAACTGAGATGGTAGAGAAGCTGGAGTTGGAGACGACTGATCACCTGAGTCCATACAAAGTTTCATGGCTACAGAAAGGACATCAGGTAAATGTCACTAAACAATGTTTAGTTGAATTTAAGATAGGAGGATATCATGATAAGATTTTATGTGATGTTATCCCTATGGATGTTTGTCATCTATTGCTGGGTAGACCATGGAAATATGATAGAAATGTGATTCATGATGGGAGGATGAACACATACACCCTGGAGAAGAATGGGAGAACTCAAATGTTGCATCCAATTGAGGATAAAGAGGTGAAGCCGAAAGTAAGCAATACAATACTTCTCATGAGTGGGAAGGAACTTCTTACGAAGGTTAAGAAGAAGGAGGAACCGCAATTCTTTGTGGTCAGAAAACCGAAGATTATTCTAACTAGCACAAGAGTGGACGATTTGCCAGAAGAAGTTCAGGGACTATTGGAAGAGTTCGCTGATATACTAGTGGACGAATTACCTCGTTTGTTTCCACCGATGAGGAGTGTGAGCCATCACATTGATCTCATACCAGGAGCTAGTTTACCAAACAAATCTGCGTACAGATTAACGCTACAAGAGAATGAAGAGGTCAAAAGATAAGTCCAAGAGTTGTTGGACAAAGGTTTGGTCAGGGAAAGATTGAGTCCGTGTGTTGTTCCAACAGTACTTAGTCCGAAGAAAGATGGAGGATGGAGGATGTGCACTGATTCAAGGGTGATTAACAAGATAAATATCAGGTATAGATTCCCATTACCAAGAATGGATGATTTGATGGATTGCTTAAGTGGAGCAAATTTTTTTTCAAAAATTGATTTGAAGAGTGGATATCACCAGATCCACATGAGAGAAGGTGATGAATGGAAAACAACATTCAAGACAAACGAAGGTTTGTATGAATGTCTTGTTATGCCATTTGGCTTAACAAATGTGATGAGTACCTTTATGAGGTTAATGAATGAAGTTCTGGGGGAATTCATCGAGAAGTTTGTCATTGTGTATCTGGATGACATATTAATTTTCAGCAAGACAAAGGTAGAACATCTAAAGCATTTAGCTACAGTAATGAAGAAGCTACAGTAGGAGGAGCTATTGATAAACATGAAGAAATCCTCGTTTATGAAGACAGAGCTCATTTATCTGGGTTTTCTTATATCTGTAGATGAACTGAGGATGGATCCAGACAAGGTGGAGGTAATTAAAAATTGGCCATCACCGAGAAATATTTTCGAAGTGAGAAGTTTTCATGGACTGGCTAGTTTCTACCGAAAATTCATCAGGAATTTCAGTGGAATTAGTGCAGCGATGATGGATACAGTGAAGAAAAGACATAAATCTTTTCACTGGAATGAACAGGTTGAGAAGAGTTTCAATTTGTTGAAACGAAAGATTATGGAACAACCAATTCTGGTGTTACCAAATTTTCAAAAGACATTTCAGGTAAAGTGTGATGCAAGCGGGTTTGCAATAGGAGAAGTCTTAAGTCAAGATGATAGACCAATTGCATATTTTAGCGAGAAGATGAATGAGGCGAAGGTGAAGTATTCCACATATGATAAGGAGTCTTATGCCATCATCCAGGAATTGAAGAAATGGAGGCACTACTTGATTCCGAAGGAATTTGTTTTATATAGTGATAACCATGCATTGCAATTTGTGCCTCAACAGGAAAAGTTGAATCAGAGGCATGTTAAATGGGTTGAATACATGCAGAATTTCACATTTGTGATTGAACATATTTCTGGTACTGCTAACAAAGTTGTTGATGCTTTGAGCAGGAAGTGTTTGTTGTTGCAAGAGTTCAAATTCAAGACGCTAGGTTTGGATGATCTCAGAGACATGTACGCAGATGATCCAGACTTTAAGGAAGCGTATGAAGTAGTTGAGAAGCCAGTTCTCAGAGATAGCAGAAAATGGGCCGAATACATGATCCAGAAAGGGTTGTTGTTTAAGGGCAATCAACTATGTATTCCGAATTGCTCCATGAGGGAGAATCTGCTGAAGGAAAAACATAGCGGAGGATTGGTCGGACACTTCAGTCATGAAAAGACATTCGCAAAGCTGAGTGAGTCATACTTTTGGCCAGGGATGCGAGCAGAGGTCAAGAGGTTTGTGGATAGATGCAGAATTTGCCAGCATGCAAGGGGAAGGAAGAAGAATGCAGGTTTTTATCAACCATTTCCCATACCTGAGAAGCCGTGGGATGAAATTAGCATGGATTTCATATTGGGATTGCCAAGGATGCAAAGAGGATTTGATTCGATCTTTGTAGTAGTGGATAGATTTTCCAAGATGGCACATTTTATCCCATGTCAGAAAACCAGTGACGCGACACACATCACGAATCTGTTTTTCAAAGAGGTCATTCGACTTCACTGCTTACCTAGAAGTATAGTTTTGGACAGAGATACAAAGTTTTTGGGACATTTCTGGAGGAAATTATGGAAGAAGCTGGGGACTAACTTGATATTTAGTTCTGCTTATCATCCTTAGATGGATGGACAAACAGAAGTGGTGAACAGAAGTTTGGGAGACTTGCTGACAAGCTTGGTGACAGAGCACCACGGCTAGTGGGATAGTATATTGTCGTAGGCAGAGTTTGCTTATAATGACTCAGTGAATAGGAGCACAAGCAAAAGTCCATTTCAGATTATGTATGGCATGCAGCCGAGAGGATTTTTTGAATTAAGGGATTCGGAACAGGTTGCGACTAGGAGCGCAAATGCCGAAGAGTTTGCAGAGGTGATGAAAGAACTTCACGGCTAGGTGAAGCAGTGACTGCTAGATTCAAGTCACGAATATAAGCGCAGAGCTGACCAGTGGAGGAGACAACTTCAGTTCGAGGTTGGTGAATTAGTTCTGGCATACTTGAGGAAAGAGAGGTTCCCGAGGGGAACATACAATAAATTGAAAATGAAGAAAATCGGACCATGTAAGGTCTTGAAGAAATTGGGGGAAAATGTCTATGAGATCGAGCTACCGGATGGGATTGGAGTATCTCCAATATTCAATGTCGCAGATTTATACCCATATAAACTTGAGGAGACCGGAACAAGTGATGAACAACCAGAGGTTCAGTGGCAGAAGAAGATGCCAGTTGCAGACAAGCCACAGATGGAGCAGATACTGGATACACAAGTGGGTAAGAAGACCAGAAGGAAAGAATACTTTGAATATTTGGTCAAATGGAAGAGTCATCCAGTTGAAGATGCCAGCTGGGAGACTGAAGCGGAGATTCTGAAGCATGGAAAGACCATGCAAGAGCTCATGGATAGGAGCCCATGAAAGTTTTCAAGCGAGGGAGTATGATGCAAGAGCATCTCTCACAGCAAGCGAGCCAGCATGGAATGCAAGTGGACAGCTGGACAAGCGCCAGCACAAATTTTTGAAATTTCCTTGATTTTGATGCGCCATCTTAAATGAAGTCATTTAAGAAGAGATGCACCTGGTGTAATGAAATCAGACCTCGAGCCATATGCTCTCGTCTGAAGTAGATGAAGGCATCTATGTAAGTAGGTAGAATTTAATATTAGATTAGACAGTTTTAGAAGGAGTGCAGGGAGAACGGATATAGACACCCTCACTGTGCATTGTAACATTATTCAGGAATAGTTAGAAGCATTGGAGCATAGAAGAGAAGTATAGAGTTGTGTAGAAACACCCATGTACTAATATTTGGATTAATAGAGAAAGATTGATTCAAATTCATGGTTTGTGTTGTTCTCTATGTATTGATATTATGCTCTTGAATGTTTTCTTCCTGGTATACATTTTATTTTATATGTTGTGTATTGATTTCATAGTTTGAGTTTGAAGTCTGGAAGGAAGAAGAAATGAGTTTCAATTGTTTCTCTATCTGAGCAAGGATTCCTGCAAGGAGTGTAGTTGAAGTCATCCACAAGGAGTGCATTGACAGAAGGCTCAGATAGTTTAACTCTTGTTCTCAATCACCCAGAAGTGAAATTGGGTTATAGGAGCTGTGCAAGGAGTGTGCAGGCTAAGGAGAGTCTCAGTTGTGAATTTGAGCTAAGTATTGAAGGACTGATGTTGTAGGTGTGCGCAGAGTCGGGAGAACTCAACACTAGGAAGTGGTTGAGAATTGCCGCAAGGATCGCGCGCAAGAGTATTCGTGAGGATTCAGAGTTTGGTGGAATCTCAGGAGGGATAAGGATTTCAAGCTCGTCAAGGGAAGGGATCGATGGTCAGGAATCGACGGGGAGGATTAGCGAAATCCCGTCAGCCATTAGATCTGTCGGAGGAGCAAGTGGGGTTACGGTTGTGACCTAAGTTCAAGCTCCAGAGATTGTGGACCGTCAGATCTCGTTCAAAAACGCGTCATCCATTGGATCAACCAGGAGTTGCACAGAGTTTAAGCCTCATGAACAGGAGGAGGAAAATCCTGATGAGAGGTGAGGCCATCGAGATTTCGGCATTCATGAAATCGGGAGTCACGAAGACGAGTGATCGGGAATCTTCATAGTGAAAATCCTAGAGTAAATCTGAGCCGTCCATCTTGAGGAGACAGGTGGAAGTCATCAAGAACCCGTCAACAAAGGAATTGTGGACATCGGGCGTCGGAAGTCTCAAAACCCCGAGATTGAATCAGGACCGTCCATCTTAAGAGGATACGTGGAAAAGATCTAATCCCTTGGAAAAAGTCCTGAAAGGAAGACTCCACCAGAGTTTCGGGATTCGGAAAATCGGGAGTTCTGAGGATAAAGGATCGGGAAAATCCAAGTTGAAAACCCCGTAGATGATCAAAGTCGTCCATTCGTTGGGACACGTGGACGAGATCGGGAGTCCATCGACATTTCGGTCATCGGGACTCATATAGGTAAGTGTTTTTGTTTGCATATTGGAAAAACAACGAGGACCGATCTGAACCATCCATCCACTTGGGACGCATGTCAGAAGATCTAACGAAGTCAGGGTTCACGAGAGCAGAAGATCGAGAATTTCCATAGAAAAAATCCCGGGAAGATCAGAGCCGTCCATTCACTAGGATGCATGGCGAAGATCGAAGGCATCGGGATATCCAGCATCGGGAAATCAAAGTTCCTAAGGACAACTAAGTTGGGACATCACAAGTCGCAAAACCTTGGAGAAATCGGGACCTTCCATCAGAGGGGACGCGTGGAAAAAATAGGCACCATCGGGAAAAGTCTTGACAAGGAAGTCCTCTATCGGTGTTTGAGTCATCGGGATATCGGGGGTCTTGGTGACAAGGTTTTTACGCATTTCAAAATCACAAATCGCGAAATAGCGAGGAGCAACAAGAACCATCCATCCTAGAGGACGTGTGGCCGAGATCGAAGTGATCGGTGAATCGACATTAGTTAAATCGGGGAAATCGAAGGCCAAAGTATTTCGACACTTGAAGTCACGAAACCTCAATGAATATCTGGAGCCGTTGATCTCAGCGACTGCTCACCGTCGTTGATTTTGATTACGGTGGAAGGGCATCCTGGTGACGTCATATCGGGAACCTGTGAATCGAGAAATCGGGGAATTTGTTGATAAGAGGTTTGGTGCATTTCGACACTTGAAACCCTGAACCCCGATAAAGGATAAGACTGCGGTCACAGGTTAATGGTCATATGGGCCAAAGGTTTAGCCTGGAGGGCTAACGGGAATATGAGTGCGTCTGGATTTTGAAGTTAGAAACCCCGACAAGAATAGATATAAGGTTGCGGTCTTATAGAAAATGGTCGTGTGGACTAAAGGCTTAGCCAAGTGGGGCTAAGGCAACAAAGGAGCGCATCAGGGATCGGGGATCGGTGATCCAAGTTGTTTTAACATCACGGGTGTCAAAAAAATCCTGATAGAAGGAACCCCGATAACAAGGAAAGGCTAGCGTTGATTTTGAAGAAAGGGAGACCCAGTGTTTAGTTACTGTGGGTGGAAAATTTCCCGATAGGGAAATAGAAGAACATCTCAGTTCTTCGGGCCAAGGAAGGAGGAAAGATCCTGTGAGTGGACGTGCCCTGAGGGTGCGCCTGCATCATGATTGTACAAGAAAGGATTGCTTGAGGAGTTTTATCCTTCCATAAGGATTAATATATGGTGTTACCCTACCTCAAGGGTTTTATCTATTCCTTGTGTTCATGTTATAGTGAATGGTTTATGGTTTATTCTTAGTATTGTTGAATTATATTTACATATCCAGTCAGGTACTTAACAAGGTACTTAAAAAAGATAGAGCAAATACAAAAGAATTTTATAACCTATAATCTCAAAATTAAAATAAATATGCCCTATCCCATCCTCCTCTTAGAAACAAGCCTCTCCCCCATTGAGAGCATGGCTATAACTAGATACCTAATGTATAAGAACAAGTTAAACAACATGGAAGACAAGAGGCTCCCTAAAATTGCTTCAAAATCAAGTCATAACCACCATCGACTAAAGGAAGAATGTCGTAAAGATACTCGGTCTTGGCTGAACTATTGGGGAATCATGGAAGAAACCACTTTGCAGAATAAAGATACTATTAAAAAAACATCGAATCAAAATTTAAGGAAAAAAAGTGATGTGATAAAGCGTTAGAGGAAAAAAGAAAATTAAGGTATTTTAAAGATGCAATCAACCCTATGTTGGACAACTGAGATGGGGGGGGGGGGTGAATCAATTGTTACCATGCTTAAACAATAATGCTCATTTTAAACTCTTTGCAAAGCACTTAATGATGATCACAATAATGCAGGGAAGTAAGAAATAGAACATTCAACATCAGTCACACATATTAGATACACAGAGACAGATATTTCCTGAGGAAACCCATAAAGGGTAAAAACCTCTTCTTCTTTATATGATAAGTAATCTTTACATTCTTTACATTATCATACATATGATCTCCAACTCATTGTGAGGACACAACCTCTATTTTGCAACATGCAAGTTGATGAGAGCACCGACTCTCCGTTTTCTCTAGCACCCGCTAGAAGGAAGCACCAATTCTTTGGTTTCTCTAGCACCAACTAGAAGGAAGCACCAATTCCCTGGTTTCTCTAGCACCAACTAGAAGGAAGTACCAACTCCCTAGTTTCTCTAGCACCAACTAGAAGGAAGAAACAACTCCCCAAAGGTTCCAAAACCAACTGGATGGAAGCACCAACTTCCAATCATACAGGCACCAACCTGTATAACAGAGAACAACAATTCTCCCTTTCACTACCCTCCTACTCTGGTTTCTCTGGCTGCAACCAGATGGAAGCTACAACTCCTTTTGTTCAAGCACCCACTTGAACCTCTGAGGACAACAATCCTCCCTAACACCTCCCTACCACCCTGAAATATAAATATTTGTTACATAAACTCATCACAGTGATATAATATTCATCAATGGCTTACCGGTTTCATCCTTGTTCTGCTACACTGCCTTTCTCTGTCTGCCTCAGTGTCTTCCTGCATACATCCTTGCACTTTTTTTTCTTCTGCATTTTATTCTTTGTGCGCCATGTCCCTTCAATGCACCATTCCTCTTCTGTGCATTTCTACTTCTGTGCTCTGCCTCCTTCTTCACACGTCAATCACGCTCAACAACAACAACACTCATCTCTTCTTTATTATGCATACTTATAGTCTTTGTGCACCTTGTGCATGCAATATGCATGCATCTACATGCTCACACCATGTTAATGTTCTCCACATCGGGGTGTTCACTGCCACTCCATTATCCACCACTTCACACCCTCGAGCATCAACACCCTCTATCTGTTTTGCATCTTCTCCTCATGTAAAGTGATCTGCCTCATCATCATTGCAACTATTCAGCTTCTCTGGCGGTTAAACCCACGCGTCCATCATAGTCTGGCAAGTGTTAATGGTGCTCATGTGTTGGGATTGATGGAAATAGGCTATGTATGGAAAGTGAAAAACGAGTAATGCGAGGGTGATTTTGGAGATTGAATAAATGAGGGTTGTTGTTTGTGGGAGAATAAGGGATGAGATGATGGGAGGGGTTTCCTAAATTTTCATTCATAGAATAGACTAAGTGTAAAGGTTGGTTCATTTTGTCGGTCACAGAACTAGTTGTGGGAGAATACGGGACGAGATGATGGGAGGGGTCTCCTACATTTTCATTCATAGAATAGACTAAGTGTAAAGGTTGGTTCATTTTGTGGGTCACAGAACTATGGGTTCATTCTACAAAATGTAGACTTGCAGGTTACAATTTTATGGGTTGTGGATTTTGGAAATGAATTTATAATGGTTTCAGGTGTAGAGTAATGAGGGATTTATGGAGTGAATAAATGACTAAGTATGGGAAATTTTAGGTCTATGTTTTTCATACTTTTGATGATAAAGGGACGTCTTCCCACAACCCACATTTTTCAACAAATAACTAAGTGTGGGTCTTTGCAAATATTACCAAGTACTACCAAAGAACTAGAACATGATCAATGAAACTTGATCAACATTACCCCACTTACTTTATCTTCCTTCAAGACTGTCAATAAATCCATCTACCATCCTGACAAATCATTAATAATTGAATCTCCCCAATCATGTTAGAACAATATGATGAAGAAGTTCATAACTCTAGAGGAAATCATGCTCCTATCCCTATAGGGAAATCATGCAACTAATCCTACTGATCATGATTATTATTTTGATCATTCTCATATAGTGGTGAAACCCAATACCTTAGGAACTTCATACCAACCACAACCATCTAACGTTAAACTACTTCTTCCCTAACTAGAGAGGTTAAGTTTTGAAAATCCACTTACTCAACTTTAGTTTGATTTCTTGGGAGAACTATGAAATGTTTTCATAAAAACACATTTATTCTAGGAAATCAAATATGTCCCTATATATGACAAAGTTGTCTAGGAGCTATGCCTAAGAAATCATAGTAGGAAAAGGAAGGACCCACAAATTGTCCATGTTATTGGTTAGCTAGCCAAGTTGATGCTTGAGAAACATTTTATGACCAAGTAAACTAACCCAGGGAGCCCTATAGTTAATTTTTACATCAACAATAATTCAATTCCAAACACTTTAATTGACTTGGGATCTACCACAAATGTCATGACTAAGGAAACCATGGAGAAGATCCAATTTCCCAATTTACACCTAACTCCTATAGTCCTTCAGTTCACTAATCAATCTACTATAAAAGTAGAAGGGATACTACATAATGTAGTAATATCTATGAATTCTTAGGAATACATAACGAATTTCACTGTATTGCAACTAAAAACCAACACTAGGGGCTACCCATTGAGTCAAGGCAGGCTATGGTTGGCCACTGTGGATGCCTACATTGGTTGTAGATCCAAGGATATGAATAATTCTCATGGTAATTCCACTAGAATGCTTACCATGTACCCCCTTTCCAATCCCACTATATATCAATAAATGGCTATGTTGGCGGGGGATTAGTACAATGATGATGAAAATGTTAAGAAACTACTAACTCTTGACCAAACTCTCACTTTAAAATATGAGATTGAGGATGATCTAATCAACAATTTCATAACCAATCCCTACTCATTCCATCATTCAATTTCCCCTTTTCTCAGTTGTATCTTGAAGAAGTGTCCTCAAGAAAAAAATTCATTGGATACTATATCCTTACAATCAAACTCCATGCCTTCTCATTTGTATTCCATAGAAAAATATCGTAATACACCTATTTAAATTAGCCCCCAAAAAACATTCAATATCAATCCTAAGTTGAAACCTCCTAGAGGGAACAATTGACTAAGTTACTATATAAAAATAATAATGCATTTTCCTAGCAATACACTGATATGAAAGGGATTCATCTAGATCTTTCTACCCATCATATTTACATTAGGAATTAATGTTAACCTATTAGAAAAAATCAATGATGAATGAATGTAACATCCCGCTCTGACACACTGAGAAAACTTATTCTTTGAGGACACTTGCTCGCAAGTGATCTGGATTTTATGATGATGAACCACTTAACCTTGATGATGATGCATCATGATTGATGACAGGATGTTTTACTATTGCTGTATACAAGTGCTATTGACTCATTTTCATTGAGTGTGTAGGGTTTCGGACCTTGAGGATGCAAAGGCATCGATGGAACTCCCTTGGACTCTGGATTGAGTCAGGGAGTGGGCTATTTGAGTTGTTTCATTCACGGTGATATTGTTTTATTTTGATGAGATGCTATTGATGTCATGATATGTTGTTGACATGATCTGACATGATGGTTGATGATGCAGGCTGACGATAGCTTGCCAACCAGACTCACATATGGAGTAAAGGGGCCACACACGAGTTCCAGAGAGATTGAGGGAGAGGTGTGACAGCAGCCCTGCCACAGCATATTAGCACTCCCACCGTGGCTCGAACTGTAGGTTAACGATTACCTAGTTCGAGAGGATCCACGATGCCGGGAGGGAAGACTGCGACATTCGCTCACGATGATTCTAAGGGGCGCGCAATAAGGCGGGGGCCTTATTCCTTAGAGCCCTTAGTCTCCCACAAGTTCACCTTACGGAGTGTTGACTCCAGGGGTTATAGGGTCTACCAATCCGTCAAGTCAACGAGTTGCACCCTTGGAGAATGTGGTGCATCCTGAAGGGAACGTCGCGCAAAGAAATGCAAGTCAGTGAGTGGCACCCTTGGAGCACGTGGTGCATCCTGAAGGGCACGTCACGCAGCAGAAGCAAACGAGGGGAGTGGCACCCTTGGAGCACGTAGTGCGTCCTGAAGGGCATGTCGCATGGATGATGATGATGAGACAACCTAGATTACCCTAAGACCTTAACGCTTGATAAAATGCTTAAAACGACTCCCCTAATTAAATTGTCACCCTGCTGAAATAAAAACCTGAATTAAAACATCTCTAAGATAAATTGACCAGCCCTAAGAAAAGATCCTACAAAAATAACCATAGGGCGTAAGCTAAAACCCTCCTAGGTGTTAATTAAAGTCTTCTTAAAAGTAAAGGGGGTAAAGTAATGAGGGAATTAAATTAAGTGAAACCCATGGCCTTTAAATGATAAAGAAGGGATAAAATTTATTAAAGTGGGAGAGTATAAAAGCCAGGAATTTATAAAAATATTGAAAAGATTAAAAATTGCATTTATCTTTGGGTTCAAAAATAAAAATAGCAAGAGAGAATTAAATAATAGAAGTAAAGAGACTAGAAATTAAGGAGTAATTTAAGGAGTAAATTAAGGAGTAATTTAAGGAGTAAATTAAGGAGCGATTTTTGGGGGAGTGAGGGAAGTGAGTCTTTTAATAAGTAAAGAGAAATTAATTTTTGGAGAATGATAGGCATGAGCGACACTTGGACGACAGAGAATGTTTTGAGGTTAGTCATTAAAAATTAATTAATTAATGATTTAAGAAAGAAGGTGGGTTTCAGATTCTATATAAGAAGGGGAAAGGAAGGAAGAAAGGGGGGAACGGTTAGCGTAGAGTCACGCTGCCGAGTTGTGGCTTGACGGGTTGCTTGTGTGGAGTTGGGTTTATCTCAGCTGTGTGTGGGAGTGGTAGCTCCGTCGTGGAGGCGAGCTGAGACGCTAGTCTATCTCTGGTTCTTGTGTGGCCCCTTTGCGGCTCGGGGGGCTAAGGGGGAAGCAGAGTACCCCTATCATTTGGCTGGGAGGTACCAGTGAGCTTTCTTTGGTTGGCAAGCAGAAGCGGCATGGAGCGAGGGAAGCGGCATGGTGCGAGGGACGTCTTTGAAGCGGGCGAGTGGCAACGGCATGATTCTAATTGGTGAAGAAGTATAATGCATTTTTACTTTCGGCAATTTAATGTTATTGATGTTGAAATTGTGAGATTGTTTTGGCATTTGTATATTCAACAAATTTCTTTTCTGCAAGGTTGTTGTGAGTTGTTATTGTGCATTTGCAATTTGATTTCCGGTGTTTTTCCTCTATTGTCTTATGCATTTTTTCAAACTGTTGATGGGCATTGTTGCCACCGCCATCTTGGGCGTTGGACCTGGGAATTAGATGTTAATCGACCTGCGTTACTCCTCCAGATCGAAATCATTTAACTCGTTTGCAACTGTTGTATTTTCGCTTACAACTATTATTTTCGTTTTGCACTGATGCCGGGTGTTTATTCTTATACCCTGTATTTCATTGGGCGTTTGCACTGATCGTATTGGGTGTTTTCCACTGTATGAGGTCTGTGTTTTATGGTAATGTGGTTAGGGTAGCACAAATCGATTGCTTTCTGTATGAAACATGAATCCTTTACCCTCGTTTCATTCGATGTGGACTGCGTGTTGTTGGTCTTGCCAATCGAATTGCTTTCTGAATGGGAGTCAATCCCTTTGCATTCCCATTTGATTTACTGAAGGTCTGTGGCTTATTGTCATTTCAAATATCATGGTTGTAACGCAAGTTCTGAGTTCCCTTTTACCTTCGTTTTTTTTCTCCTGGCAATGCATGGTGCCTTCAGGCAGTTCGCCTAACCCTAGCAACGCATTTTAATGGGCTTTTAATTGAACCACATTTTAATGGCATCCTCTGAATGCATGGCCGGTGTTATTGGTTCGTGTATACCTTCTCTGTGTCTCTCGGTCAGAGGGGGCATTAAGGTATGACAGCGTGCGTTTTCTTTTGTTTAACTATGACAGTGCGTGTTGATTGCCTTCCCTTGTGCGTTGATTTATCACAGAAACGCTATCCTCTTGGGGTCTGCATCTTCTTTTCTTATTGGGGCATTTATTTCATGGGAGTTGGGGTTGCGATGGTCCCTTCCCTGTGATGGATTGGGTTAGGGGTCACTGTTGTCCTAGCCTTGACATTCTATTCTGGAACCGATCACTTTAAACCTGGACAATTAATATATCCCTTGCATAAACGCCAGATACCCACGTTTTTTCCCTTTCCTCCTTGTCGTTAAGGAATTTACTGACAACCTCGCCATCTGTCGGAAGCCTGGTACATTGCTCCTGGTCTCTAGCCAATAACAAAATCTTAGGTTGCTCCTTTCCATGCGTATGACAGGCAGTTACATTGGCTGTATAGCTGCGTGTGGTAGGCGTTGCTCTATTTTTGGGTTTGCGTGTAGCCTGGTGTCTGCAATCCTCATTTGAGGCTCTTTTACAGTGCGTTTTTGTCTTGTCTGTATCCTTACCTTTTCTATAATTCCTGTTCCTCTTATTGCGTGCACGATTATCCTAAGCGAACCGCCCGCTGTTGTTATTGTAGGGTCGTATTATTGTGGGTTAGGGCCACCATTAATTATAGATTGGATGTTAATGTTTATATTTCATTTTTAAAATTGGCATGCTAGACGTTGACACATTAGTCATTGCTGTTTTTATAGGAGTACTTTTAAAATGCTGGTAATCGCAAATATTGTTATGGTCATATGTTCATATGTTGCCCTTTTAAATATGATGTTCTATTGATATTTTAATTATGCTGTAATTATAACTAAAATATTAGCTTTACATTTGACTTTAGGAATGGCTGAGATCGCTATACCCTTATTAACTTTTACATTGTCTATCTAAAATTCGATCCCATCACCGGTGACATGCGTAATTGGGGTCGCGCTTTTATTGGACAGTTTTAACCATTGGTAACTTACTGTGATGTTGTTACATGTAGCATCATTTAGGTATAATTGTTTCTAGATATGGGCATTTTAAATTATGGATATTTTTCCCCCTTTCAACACTACCCTTTTAATGACTGTCATTGAATTTGCGATTTTGTATATCGCCAATATTAACTGTGAAGTTGTCTGGTTAGTCCGAGTAGGAGATTCCTCTAATACAATGAAAATTTTGTTGGTGGTGCTATTGCTTTATATCCACGTTTAATTATTTTCACCTTTAATTATTGTTTTCTTATATGGATAATTGTCCCTTCATATTGCCCTTTTTATTTTATTGAAATTTCGATTTTATATATCGCTAATATTGACTATGAAATTGTCTTATTGGTGCGAGTAGGTGATCCCTTTAATATGATATTGGTGACGCTATTGTTTTATATAAATGGTTAGTCATTTCCATCGTTAAATATTGTCTTTTATATGGATAATTGTCCTTTCCATATTGCCCTTTTATTTATTTTCATATGAATTTGCGATTTTATATATTGCCAATTGTAACTACGAAGTTATATTGTTAGTCCGAGTATAGGTGATAATGTTATTGCTGTATTATGATGATAATTTTATTGCTGTAGGTGAAGGAAGTATGTAAAGGCATACATATGTTATGGAGTAGTTGTTTGTAAACTTCATATTGTAATATAAAGTGAAATATGAAATTGTATTGTTCTTACTGTATAAACAAGAATGCAAGTTGGAGTTGAATGTGTGACCTTTATTTATTTCAGTATTATTAAAATTTAGAGATGAATGATATGGTCATCATATTGGGACGTTAGTGTAATCTCTTGATATTGATGAGACACACATGGTGGAACGTCCGGGATTGATGTACAGTCAATTACTCGGAGTTAGTAGTTGAGGGTTGTTGAGTCATTGTTTAATGTCGAACTTGGGATTCGTTGTCAGAGTTCTTCTGTCACGCGCCTTCCGTAGGGGGGCGCAATCGTGCTTCTTATTTATGTCGTACTTGATTTTATTCAGTTGGTTGCTTGGTCTGGTTGTGACGGGCGGGGGGGTCAATTTTACTTTTGTCGTGGTTGCGTCTTGTTGGTCATCTTCTTATGTTCATCCTGGTTGTGTTGTACTCGTTGTCAGGTGGAGACGCAGAGTTGACTAGGTTGTTGGTGTTTGTCAAGTGGCGTTGTACATTTCAGTATGTCGCTACTTCTACACGCCCACACACACCTTTAAAAAAAAAAAAAAATTGCACATGTTACTAGAATGGTTGTTGTAACGAGGAAGGTCGTTACAATGAAACTTGTTTTTAAATATATAGTGAAAGAAGAATTATAAAAACTATTGAATATAAATTTCATTTATCCTATATTGGATACTCAATGGGTCTCACCACATGCAATTATTTCTGAGAAAAATGGTAAGTGGAGTATTTGTGTTGACTAAAAGAATTGAATAAAGACACTTTAAAAGACCATTTTCCTCTTCCTTTCATCTATCAACTCCTTGATACTTGGCTAGTGAGAATTGTTTTCCTTCCTTGATGAGTTTGGTGCATACAAGAAAATTTAGATTTCTCCAAAGGATCAAGACAAGACATATTTTACCTTCCCATGGGGAACCTATCCTTATCAAGTATTTATTTTAGATTATGTAAAAACCCTACTACTTTCATATAGACCATTCTCAATACCTTTTCATATTTGATTAAGGATTGTGTAAAGATTTATATCGATGATTTCATTGTGTATAGTAATTATACTTTTAATGAAGCCATAGACAACCTAGAGAAAGTTCTAATATGATTCTAGGAAAAAGAATTCTCTTGGTCATGAGAAATGACACATTCTATTAATAAAACTAATTATACTCATCCATCACATATCTTCTATATGTGTTAAGGTATGTCCAACAAAAATCAAGGTAATTTCAAAACTTCTTGTGATGAAATGTCAAAAAGATGTTCTTAGTTTCTAGGATATGCTAGCTAGTATCGTCATTTTATTGAAAAATTCACTTAGATTGCATCTCTATAGTTTACACTAATCTCCAAATATGTATATTTTGATTGGATTTATCAGTGTTATATTTCTTTTGAATATATCAAAGAAACGTTGTCCACAACACCTATGTTGAGAGGACCAAATTGGTCTCTACCTTTTCATATTTCCATAAATGCTTGTAAAAAAACTATTGGTGTAATACTTGGACAAAAGGGAGACCAACGACTGTATGTTATCTACTTCATTAAAACAAATATATCTCATTGAATTAAACTATACAATAATTGATAAGGATTTTCTTGTTATTCTCCATGCTATTAATTGATTTCGTCAATATAGAACTAGCTATCCTATATTTTTGCATATTGACCACTCCTTTATCTGTTCTTTAATGAATGGACCTATTAATGTTTGGTTAATATTAACTTGGTCATAGATTAGTTAAGATAACCTTGACTAAATCATTGATGGGTTTATCAATGGTGGTTTAGAAGCCCATCGTATTGAGAAACCATGTTATTTTCCCATGGTATTACATATAATGAAGCATATTTAATGGCCTAGAATACTCCATTGTAAAATTCCTCAAGCAGCCAATGTTGGCTTGACTTGGTTATCTTGGTCAAATTGGACAACGTTAAATACATAATATATTTATTGTAATGTACCAATCTCTTTGGGTACCTCAAGATTCACCTTCTGGGGTGAATATCAAATTTTTAATACCAAAATAAAATCAAGAAGTGTGTAGCAGGCCATGAAATAAACAAGAAACATATGTATGCCTATCAAGAAATCCTTCTCATGCTATTCACAACAATGATCAGAAAGTAAGCAAGTTAAACACACACACACACACACACAAAACAAATAATAGAGAATCATAGAAAATGGACTTATCTTTAAAATATGGCACACCAACTGGTTGCAAATGTCAGACTTTCCATCGAAACATAGACATTGCTATTCTAGATCTCAATAGAACGTCTCCCCCAATCCAGGGCTATGAATCCAGAAGTACGGGTCCTTTACCACCTCTAACACACACAACCAGCTATCAAGCTCTCACGATTTTCCCAACCACATAGAAATCCTAGTTTACCAACTCTCTTCCCCTTCAACCTACACAACCCAAAGAAATGACCCCCTTTCTCTGCAATGGAGTCTTTCAAGTTGTTCCAATTCTTTTCTAGGGCTCCAGTGTTACTGGTTAGGAAATATCAATGCTAGAAAATCCAAGGATTCTTAGGTGTGGACAATTCTCTCCAAACTTCCATGATTCTCATGCACACATGCATCCATTCCCTCCTAGAATAATCAATAATTACTTACATCCAACCAACAACGACTCTTCTCCTCCCCTAGTTTGTTTCCCATGCCTAGACTAAAATCAAGAATGGAGGAATGAATAACAAAAGAAAATGAAGAACAATGAATGAGTGATTAACCAAATAAATGAGGAACCAAATGACTGAAGAACCAAATGAATGAGGAACACCCCCAAACAACCAAAAATTGGATTTATATAATTACATGCAATAAAGCACCACATGGCCTTCCCCAAGAAGCTCATGTAACCACTTTTTCCCAACTAAAACTAAGATGGGTGAATAAATAATGATAAAATAATAATTAGACCCTTTATCCCCCTCTCTCGTGGAATCATATCCCCCTATCTCTATCTGTGTTCGTCTTGTAACCAATGATGTATTTTATTAATATTTTCAAACTATTACATTATACTCGTCCCTTGGCCATATTACTCACTATAATCTCTCTGACCCAGAGCATATCAACTCACCAGTCTATGTCACATTTACATAAATACACTTTAGTTCATATGGATTAAAACCAGGGATGTTATATCCCCCTCCCCTTATTTTTTCACTCTCCTCAGTTCACAACACGATACCCATATTCTTAATATTAGAAATCTATGCCCTTCATCCTTTAATCCACATAGGAAGTCGAGTTGAATTCTTATATACATAGGCATTCTAGCCTAAAAACATGCATACATAGGAACTCTAGCCCAACACATTTATAATATTCTCACACTTTATATTTCTAGTAGCAGTTCCAACCAGCAAGATTGCATTCCCCATCATCTCTCACAAACCAAGTAAGTGTACCACCTTCTCTCCTCTGCAGTCCCTCGGGTTGTACCACTTCTCTTCAATTCTCTAGTGAACTCGTCCAAAAAGTCTTAGAGTTGCGACTCCATGAAATCCAGTTGCAACAAGTCCACTGGACTTTCTAATTCGTTTCATGCCTTTTTCCTTGAGCTCAATTTCCTTGTGGTGGTCTTATTCCTAAGATTCTATATTCAATAGACAACATCTCATCTATATTACACACATATATTCATCATGAGATATCATCATAACAATTTCACTCATTAAATGTCAAAACTATTTTATAGGGATTTTTGTTTTTCCAATATGAGTTTCCTTTACTAATGTTTGTCTCTTGCATCAACATACATTTGTACTCCTTATGAAATTACACCATTTTCATATCCAATACCATTCTTCCTGTAGTTTTCTAAACCTTCATTCAACCAAACAAATTGTCAGTACTCATGCACATTATCATTCTATCTTTGTAACATTTTCAACATCTCAGAAAGTGATCTCAAAATTGTAACAAACTAATAATTCAATCACCTTCATCTAGTATCCATACTAAATATAATGCAACTGTCATTCATTATGCATTTTTAGAACCACGATATTTTCATAATGCAACAAATAATTACCAATAAAATAAAAATTTATGTCCCAATACCCATGGCCACATCTACACAATCCATCCTTGCATTGACTCCATAATACCACATATCTATGTCATGCATTCCACCATGGTGAGTTGGAATTTCTATCCAACACCTCAACACATCATCGAACCTATTCCCAATTACTTTCTCTACTATTTGGATACCTTCCTCTTCAACTCATACACAACACTAGGAACATAATTCCTAAGTGTTCTTCAATGTCAGAAAAGAGGTTGTAGTCCAAACATTATCTATACAGGAGAAACCATTGCGAACTCACATAGCACTATAGCCCTTCCATATCCAACCATCTCGTGGTATCACACATGAATAGCTCTATGTGAGTTCATTTCTATAGAAGGAGTATGTCTTCTGACTTGACCTCATCATGATATCATACCAATCATAACATAATATGCAATTATATTTTACCTAAATAAATTCTAGCATCAACAATATTTATATACTCTAGTCCTTCAGACATTCCATGTCAGTTCAAATATTGAAATTTAACTAAGTGAATTATTACCTCAATTCCCTTCAACATTTATGCATCAGAAGCAACCAAATGCATAATTTCATGGTTGTTATCAACCTACTTGATGATTTTTGTAGAATCTCACAAGCTTCCCCCGCCATCCTTTTGATCATCATTCCTACCACCCTCATTGGTCTTCACATGGATAAAATCCATATGTAGAAGAAAAAAAATCCACATATTCAACCATGCTATATCATATTTCCTGAATACATAATCCATCATTGGTCATACTCAACTTCCATAACATCATTATTGCATGTATATAACAACAAACTATTCTAATTCCACAAGCATGCCATATGCATATCCAAGCCTGTACATATGCACAAATGCACATCCATATGCACCAAGCATTCATTGTCAGCATGCCTACTAATGCATATGCATGCTAACTTCATCGTATGCATCATGCACTACAATGCATGTATGTTTCAGCTTCACTTATTTATTTATTTAGGTTGTAACCAGTTGTCCTTGAATTATTTCAAATCCTTGATGTTGGTTTTTCTAATTTCCAAATATGATAATTATTTCTTTATGATTTCAAATAGATTTTAATGTCATTAATATCATATATTAATTACATACTTAGAATTAAAACTAAAATAAAAAAAACAATGGAAATAACAAAATCATAGAGAAATATCCATGCACAACAGATAAGACATTTATCCTAGGAAAATTCGAACTCGGGAGAAAAACCCATAAATTTTTTATCTAGAAGAAATTCAATCCAATTTCATGAATACATCACCAAAAAAATCAATATTTACAATAACATAGAAAGATGTGCCCTAGCCTGAGGAATATCCATCAAGTATGGAGCATCACTACTACTAGAACAGGGTAGTGCACCACAAGAATCACACAACTGGCAACTGGCAATTGCAACTACAACTGAAAACTTGGATGAAGCAACTGGTTAATGTGCACTAAAATAAGAGAGTTGATGAGATGTGTAATAATGAAATGAATATGCCTTTATTTATACAAGTCAAGTCACCTTAATCTACTAGCACGGTTGACTTGTCATTTTTATATTTTAACTCTATTTTATTTATTTGTGTTTCTTTTACAAGTGTTTCTTCAATGGTTAAATGGATATGAATTAATCTATTGTCTTCTATTTCTTTATATTGCATTCTAGGGTCTTCTATAATTGTTTCTTATGTTTTTTTATGGAGAATGACTTCCCAAAGTTGAAAAACTTCAACACTCCCTCTCAATGTGGGAGACATTATCCATACTTGGATTTCTTCGGTCATATAAAAGTTTACTCATGAGCCATGTTGATGATCCATATCCACACAATTGTGCTTAGCACCTCGGGTCTTAAATAATACCACACCTGAACCATTCAACTCCACAAGTACACCCTTGTGAGTGAATTTCACCACATGTAAACCCTAGTGAGTGAATCTTCCATTCTCTACTGGTTAAACCACCAATCTTGGGAGAATGACATCTAATGCTATTTGACATGTGGAATCACCTAAAAAAACTCAAGTCCATAGGTAAACCCTTGTAATTATGGTCTACGTTTGGACCCATTTACCACAAGTACACCCTTGTGATATAGGTATCCTATCTCCATTGGTCTGTAGCCCAATCTAGGAGAATTTCCACTCGATGCTTAATAGGGCCACTCAAGACTACACGTATACCCTTGTGAGTGAATGTCATTTATAGGTAAACCCCTGTAAGTGAATCTATCATTATCCATTGGTTAAAACACCAATCGTGGGAGAATGATGTCCGATGCACTACACATTGGAGGAATACTAGCACCTTGAGTATTATATCCTAAAGACTATTCATGGGTCACTCACCTCCACAAGTAAATCCTTGTGAGTGAGTGTCACTTGCAGGTAAACCCATTTAAGTGAATCTTTTATTCTCCATTGGTTAAACCACTAATCTTAGGAGAATGACACCTGACGCTTCCTCCAAGAGAAACAACATAACCTTGATTCTTTTTTATTTTGAAGGCTACTCCTAGGCCGCAACTACACCCCTGTGAATACTTTTCTGATGTTGCAAATCATCAACACTCCCTCTCAGTGAGGGAGACATTCTAGATCATGCCAAGTTTGTCTCTAGACACTGGTGCTTCACTTCTCCCTTTTGTATCATGTCTCGAATTTTCTTCAATCTGCTCATCTATGGATATGTAATGGAGCTTCACTGCTCCCTTCTGCATCATGTCTCGTATGAATTCTTGTAAAAAAAAATTGAAGCCACACTTCTTTATGACTTATGATATCGGTTTTGATATACACTATATATGTTGTATCGAGTTCTACAGAAACCTGTTTTCCTAAAATCGTAACTGATCCTAAGATGAAGAAGAACTCCAAGGTGTCCAATCAAAATGTGTATATCCTTGTAGCCTCACTTCACCACCTAAGACATATCTAAGGCCATATGCAACTATACCATGCAAGTACCTCAACACATGCTTTGTTGAAACCCAATGTTAGTGTCTCAGATATACCATAAACTGGCTCAAGGTGCTCACTGTAAATAAAATATTCATCCTGGTGTTAACCATATACATCAAGGATCCAATCAAATTCCTATACATCATGCGATGCACCAAACCTGAATCTGAAAAAGAATCATTCAACTTATTCATATTTTTCTCCATAGGTGTATCCATGGAATTTCAATCCATCATATTGAACCTCATCAGTATCCCCCATATGAGGAAGATCTCATTAACCTTTGTCGCACCTCTAATCCCAAGAAATAATACATCTGGTCAAGATCCTCCAACTCAAACTTTGAGTCTGATTCCCATTGTCATTGAAGTAAGTCTTGTTGTATAGTCTGCCTCACTGGGTGCTCCCTCTTTGACTGTAGAAAAGTATACTAAAAGAAGTGTATCCTCCCATGATATATCACATCTTCTATAGGCCTCCTAAACTCATGTAACATGTTTGTCAATTTTATAATATGTATTTCTCCCACCTGAATCTAATGGGTGGATCCCTTTGAATGATCATCTCTTCGTCTGATTCAACTAAATATCTCTAAGACCAGTCTCACTCTAAGTCTGCATGCTCCCTCTCAAGATTCAATCCCTCTGAGTCTATACAATATTCCTATCCATCTTCTCCCTATTCATCTATTGAATTCCTCTAAAGTAGGATCTCTTATGAATTGTCATGAGGGGATACTCCTCCCTACTGGATAGTGAGGGTTGACTCCCTCTGAACCATGGCTCCTTCTATGTTGGTACTTAGTGGGGCCACATACCTCACCATTGGTGGAGCCATATTCTCCTCCTCTTGATGTTTCTCATCAATTCAATATAAATAAAGAATCTTTGAGGTCTTTTCCTCTCCCTAAAAGTATCATGGGGAGATGCACACCTCACTACATACTGCAAAGTGTCATGAATCCATGTTGGCCTCCTCCTAGTCACTGCAACATCTCTAGGTAGATTCAATGGTCATTCTATCTCTAGTGACTCCTCTTGATAGTCTGAAGGATGAACAACTGGACTAGAGAGAATTGTATATTCATCCCTCAGACATTCTTCTCCTCACAATAAATATCCATATGGTACACTATGTATCCCATAAAATTACCTTTCTTTATAGAAGGTTCTAACTTCATCCTCTTCTGCTTCAGTACATGGATGTATACTATCATGTATACAAATTGATTTCTAGATATTCTTCTCCATGTATCAAGATAGATATCATATAATATATTTCCTCCTACAAGTGTCACTATATCTCCCTCTCAGGGCTATCACCTATGACCTTCCCAGAATAAGAACAAGAGAAAGTACAACCGTCACGATATCTCTTTCTCGAAGTTATCACATGTGACTTGCCTAGAACAAGAAAAAGAATAATAAGAAAGAACAATGGTTTTCTAGTGTTGTGAACAATTATTCCTCCATGGTAACCTTCCCATAATAAAACAATAACATATCCATGGTAACCTTCTTTTATAGAGTTCTTAACCCCATAATCCGTGAGACATCATCTCCTAAAGGTCACCTACCCAATTCACTCATCTTTAATCATCTTCCCATTGAATTTGTAGCCTAATCTCCCTACAGTTTCCCTTGTCATTTCTCAAACTCACAACCAAAGAGGTCTATCGCTCCTTCCAGACTCCCAATTCATGACCAGGTCGCTTTGTCCATGTAATTAGGTTGCGACCGAGACTAGAAGCTCCCTTTTTTTGGATTTGGTTGTGATGGATGAGACCTGTCTCTGATTTATCAAGGTTTAGTCTTGAGAAGGCTTCCAGTATAAGCCTGAAGATATTATCCCATTAACCATATGGCCTTATCTCTAAATCCCTATAAGAACCAATCCATTTCCATGAGAAAGGGGGCAAATAACTAGAAAATTTACTCTAGTGTTTTGGAGGCAAGGCGTGAGAAAGGATATTGGAAGAAAGATATCTCTTCAGTTTACACTTGTAAGTTATAATATTTCTTACGTGATTAATGGAAGATATGATGGATGTTTCCCTCTAAATGATTTTTTATGTAATTTTATGCATTTATTGATAGATGATTGATATGTTTGTAGATCATGACATATTATCAATCTTAGAATCATCCTTTGCTCATATCTCTATTCATGTTTTAGGTTTAGGAAGAGCCTAAGGGAGCTCATCTCCTGAAAGGTTCAAAATCCCTATAATAGACTGGTGACCATATTGGGGAGATTACCTCTCATGTTATTTTCTTCCTTCTTTATATATGATTTATTTCTGAAATTATTACCCATTAAAATGTTCTGATCTAATTGATAGACTTTGTTATGCCCTTTCCCGAGTTTAGTTAAAGAAACCAATATCTTGGATCTGATAGATCTCATCCCGAATCCTACTTTTCTTTATTTTTCTTGGTTTCCTAAGTTGTTCATGACTTCCTTGTTCAAACAAAGAGACCAAAGCCTTCTCGGTCGTGGTTTTCCACCTTTGCAGAAGCGACCATCCCTGCTCCCAAGCTTGTTAGGAATGACCATACTCTTCAGTCACATTGTGCCTCTCTTTGGGTCACCACCTAGTCACACTATCTCCCTCTATAGGGAGCAACCGAGCCCTTAATATTTTATTTTTGAAGAAGTTATCCTTCAAAAAGCTCAGTCGAACCATTTTAGGCTATTCTCCTTCAACATTCCATATTTGTATGAGGACTATCTCTTTGATCTTCCGTCAACTTGTTTGAAATTGATGCAATTATCTTCTCTTGGTAACCATATCACATGATTGATAGGTACAAACAATATCACCTAATCTAATCCTTTCAGTCCCATAGAATATTGTTTATACCTTCCTGATAAGTCTTTCTTTCATTAAGTTGAATGCTTATTGTTTCCTAAATCATTTGAGAAATTTTCAAACTTTCGTTCAGACTTAAAATATTTTTGTGTGCTTTAAATTTCCATGCTTCGTGTTTTCTTTCTTCCATATTTTTCATTCATTTCCGAACATGTTCAATTGAAAGAAAAGGATGGAGAATATTTTTTGTTTCCATTTTCATGTAATTCGAAAAAATAAAAGAAAAAAAAAAACATTTCATTTTGAGTGCTTTAAAATATCATTGAAACAATTTGTACTTAGTTGGGATTGTCATAAATCATTTTGTGAGTTTGGTTGAAAAATTGTCCTTTTATCTTAGTTGTAAGAATATATAGAAAATGATATGAATTAGGGTGTTTTATTTTATAAAAATAAATATGATATTCTCCCTCTCCTAAATAGGATTCATCAAAAAGAAAATTGTTCAAATTTCATCCTTTTGCATCCTTTTAGAGTCAAGTTTTTTCACATCATAAATTTCACTTCCACCCAACATTTTGACTAAAGAGAATCCTTAAGAACGACGGACACTAATAAAATTAACTAAACGTTTTCTTTTCTAAAGAACACCAAATATAGTCTAGGTATAGGGTCTTTGGACTAAGATAAGTGAGTAAATTGTCCAAGACCACGAAAACAAGCCATAGAATATTAACCAGTGGTTAAATACAACTTTTTTATAGGCATATCCGAGACCCCCCTATCACACAGGGGTTACACACGAGGTCGTATGTGCCTGGGAAACAAAGATTACCCCTCCAAGGCTTAGCCAAACATAGTGGAATGATAGTATATTGGGGATTATTCTTAAGAATCGATTGGTTCCATTTGGTATCCAAAATTCATGAACCTCAAATCCGTTCGGGGTCCTCTAAATCTTTTTATGGTTCTCTTGTTCTCATTCCTCTTGAAGAATTTTAGACATGATATCCTTCCCATACTGCCGGACCCAACTGTCGACTGTACCCACCCGGAGTCTAATTGCGAGTTGATGACCTTAGTTGCCATAATATTTAGGCATATTACACAAGGTGATGGTGAAGGGGATTCTTTGTTGTACCTGGATCAGATGTTGGTCAAACTCACTTGGGCTCCTTGGAGGGAGACCCATGGATAGATCGTAGGGAAGCTTGTACCAAGGTTTAAGTCTGTTAACAAGGCTAAAAGCATAACTAATCCACCCACTTATACCCACCCCATCTCATATGTCCCCACGATGTTGGATTTCATCACAAACTAGTGAAACCATGGCGAGAAGCTTTGGTTTTTTTGTCTGATTTCTAGATTATTTTTTAGCGTGTGCTGCTTCTTTTCTTTAGTAGGCTATAGGACTATCATTTTCATATCTCACCCTGGCCTATAAAAAATTGTGTCGGTCTCGGAGGATGATAGGTTTTCCTCTTCTACATGATGAACTATCACCTCCCTAATCACCTAAAGATAACCTTCGAGAGGAAAACCACTCTGAGGTCAGAAGTGTTGTTACCCCCTTGCTTGAACACCTAGAAGGAGATAAATTTCAAGAAGGTTTTGTACTCCCTGCAAAACCACCCTAGAAATGGCATGGCATGTAAATGGAATGGAAAGTGAAGGAAAGGAAAGGCATGACATGGAAATGAAAGGCATGGCATGGCATGGAAAGGCAAGGCAAGGCATGGCTTGGAAAGGTAAGACAAGGAAAGGTCTAGGTCTAGGTCATTATTTCAGGTTTTGTGGAGGGTTATTTCTTGAATGTATATAAGTGGTGATATTTCTTGTTATCTTGTATTCTTATTGAATTTACCTTTTCTTGAAACCCTCAATTTCATGGTTAGAATAGGACTTGCCCTCACTTTCCATCCTTGTTAGCTTGTCATCTAGCATTTAGTTGTCATCTTTGACCCTTAGAATACACCTTGACACCTTTTATTATATTTCTGTCATATTTTTCATTCGTTTAGGGCTTGATGTCTTGAATATTCTAGTGTTTTTATGTGTCATATTTCATTTCAACAAGCATTTCTTATCTAAACCCTAGTTTAGGCTTGCATTTTCATCCCCCTTTAATTTAATGATTACTTGTTTTAAGGGTTTTTATATTTGTCTTGTTGTAACTTAGTTAATATCATTTATTGGCTTGGTGAGGAATGGAAATGGAATGACAATGGGATGAAATGGAAATTGCATGACAATGGGATTCAATGGCATGGCATGACAAGGCATGGCAATGGCATGGCTTGGAATGGCTTGCAAAGGAATGGAAATGGCATGGCATGGAAAGGCATGGAAATGGATTGGAAATGGCACGGCATGGCATGGAATTGGCATGGCAATGGCATGGAAATGGTATAGCATGAAATATCATGGAAAGGAAAGGAATGCAATGACAAGGCAAGGTATGGCATGGCATGGCATGGAAAGGCAAGGAAATGGCATGGCATGGTATGGAATGGAAATGGTATGTCATGGAAAGGCATGGAAATGGTGTGGAAATGGCATGGCGTGGCATGTCATGGAAAGGCAAGGCATGGCATGGCATGGCAAGGAAAGGCATGAAATGGAAAGGAAAGGCATGACATAGCAAGGAAAGGGATGGAAAGGCAAGGCATGGCATGGAAATTCATGTAAAGGTAAGTCATGGCATGGAAAGGAAAGGCACATAATGGTGATCCAAGAGGATCTCCACATGGAAAATTCATACTTTTCACACCATGGGATAAATCATTAAAAAGTTGGATAATAGGTGGTAAAGAATAATTAATTCTCATGAATGAATTAATTAAATTGTAACAATGATTAATACTTAAAATGAGTATGAGAAACTCATGTATTAGTCATGCACATTGGAAAAATGATTAATCCTTGAAGTGAGTTTGAGAATATCACGTATTATTCATTAATTGCTAAAAGGGAAATTGATTTTATTTGAGAATCCAAATCACAAATTAGTTTTGTAATTTTAAGGGGAAATTAGTTTCCTAGTCTTAAGGAGGAAATGAAGGGTCTCATGAGTTGGTTTGGACTCTTACTCACTTTATTACAAGTGGTTTCCTAGTCTCAAGGAGGAAGTAAGGGTCTCATGATTTGGTTCAAATGCTTTCTCATTTTTTTCCTTGAGTAATTAGTAGATCCTAAATTTGTGGATCTTGTCTCCTTGAATTATGAAGCTAAGGAAACTATATAAACTCCTTATGTAATATTTTGGAAAAAAACCCTTTGGGGGAATCATCTTTTATGGACCCCCTTTGGGGGAATCATTCTTTATGCATCCCTTTATAGAGTTGATAAGATATTCCACATGCTTGTGAGAGACCAACCTTTGTCAAAGGAGATCATCTCTTTGTAGGAGAGACATTGGCACATGATTGTGAGAGATCTAGCCTTGTACTGTCACAGGAGATCGTCTCTTTGCAGGAGGGACATGGCCACATTCTTGTGAGAATATATCTCTTTGCATTGTGAATGAGAGAATATCTTCGATACTAATACTTGTTGTGGGAATTCTACTGCCACTTATTGATGTGGGAATTCATCCCTTTGGATTGTAAAGGAGAGTATCTTTGAAGAAAGAATGAAGCAGTTCATGGATTTTACGAGCCCAAAGATGTATCCAAAAGGTTCTAGTGAACTTTGTTAAAAATTCAGTGATCTCTTGGATTTTATAAGCTCGAAGATGTAGCCAGAAGGTTCTAGTGAACTTCGTTAACAAATCGGTGATCTCTTGTCTCATATTTTCTTATGCAATATTATTTCCAGTATCATGTTCTTTAAATGCATTAAGTGATGATATATGAGATTAATAGCATGTTCAAGTTGGATTCAAGCCCTCATAAGTCCATATTTTTCACCTTTGATACAGTCAAATTCAATAGATATGTAATTGCAAATTTGACCTTAATTAAGTGGCCTAGAACCAAAACAAGATTAGTATCAGTGTCACCTCGGTTTTAGATCAAGTGATATCAAAGCAGGATTGACAAGGATCGCAGGTGTTGAAGACAAGATGGGAAAAACATAAAAAATATTGAAGAAATCAACCAATCCATCCAAGCAGTGAATGCAAAGCAAAGAAGGCCTATTAATCTAGACAAATAGGAAATGGGTAGCCTAAATGAGCCATGGGGCTGCAAAATACCTCAAAAATAAAAGTTCCCATAATTCAATGAAAACAACACCAGGTCGAAGAGCTCGACAAGATATTTCCAATGGTGCAAAAGGGTCATCAAACAGAGTTCATATGAAAAAGTTATGGTCATCTAAATTTTTTCAGGAAAAAGGGGAAATTGACACGAATCCCAAGACATGTATGGCCTATGTCACTTGCATTTAAAGATCCAAAGTTTGCACATATATCAACATATAATCATGGAGAGAATCTCGATACAAGTACTACCTATGTGGCACACATTTCAAGGTCCGCATAGGAACACATTTCGAGGTCTTTAGTCTACATGGAAATCGAGGCCTAATAGTGCACAGATCTCAAGACAGGGATGACATATGTGGCATGCATTTCAAGGTCCATATATTGAAAGAATATTGAAGCCTGAAAGTGGCATGAATATAAATATAGGTACAACCTATGTTCCGCATATTTCGACGTCTACATAGGGAACATATTTCTAGGTCTACAACTTGCACGTGGATCAAGGCCTGATAGTGGCACATATCCTGAGATAGGTACAACCTATTTGGCATGTATTTTGAGGTCCACACAAGGAAAAAATTTTGAGTTCCACATATTTCACATGGATTGAAACCTAACAGTGGCATGAATCCCGACACAGGTATAGACTATGTGGCATGCAAATCGAGGCAAAGAGACTAGGAGGGTCAAGAAGTCGTTGTGACAGAATTGGATTAAATTACAGTAATTTTGCATGATTTTTTGCCACAAATTCACTAGTGTAGTTTGTTTTATGATATGATCAGTATATCTAAGGGGTCATGACAGAAGCCCAAATTTTCCATTGTTTCTTTGGCACACATTTCAAGGCAGGAGGGTTCAGAAGTCATAATGACAGAATTGGACAAAATTACAATCATTTTTGCATGATTTCTCCATGCGAATCCAGTAGTGAAATCCTTTATATGATATAATAAATATATCTAAGGTATCATGACATAATCATAATTTTTTCATTAATTCTTTTTCTCACATTTCGAGGAAGGAGGATCGAGAAGTCACATTCATGGAGTTTGACAAAATTATAGTCATTTTTGCATGACTTTTCACCACAAATCTGCTAGTGTAGTTTGTTTTGTGATTTGAGAAATAGATATGCTGAATCGTGAAAAAGCCCAAGTCTTTTATTAATACTTTGGCACTATTTAGAACACTGTATATGTTAGTTGCACTATTTAGAACAAGTCGATTTTATAGTCAAAAGTTTCAGAGTGATGAGATAGACCTACTGGTGTTGTGTATGCCAAGATTTGAGAAACAATTTGTGTACCTTGGCATGAAAACCAATGTAAGTTTTATGCATTTATTGTTGTTGCTTGTTTTTGAAAATTGTAAGAGGATAAATGTTTGTTGCAGATTCTGGTGATATTTGAGTGTTGTAGCAGGGAAGCAAGATCTGAATTATTGTAGGAAATTCATTGTTTGAGTCTTTCACGCAAATTAAGACTGTACGGTAAGAGGCCAATTTGACACTTCGATAGAAAGTATTCATTCTTATAGTCAAAAGTCTCATAATTATGAGACGAGTATGATGATAATGGAATTTTCCTTATTTGTTATGTTTCACATGTTTGTAATGCGGGGATTAAAAACCATAGTGTCCCACTAATGCACATTTTGAGGTATATTCCTTAATGGTAATGATGTAAAAGGTTGTAATTAGCCACTCTTTAAAGTGATGATGAGAGTGAGAGGCATATTATTCTATGCCTAAAACCTTGTAAGCCTTATTGGAAACATTGTAATGGGTCTTGTAGCCACTGTTGAGTGAGAGACATAGTTTTTCCTAATCCTGTTTTGGCAACATTGTAATGGGTCTTTAGCCATTATTGAGTGAGAGACATTTTTTTTCCTAGGCCTATTTTGGAAACATTGTAATGGGTCTTGTATCCACTTTTGACTGAGAGGCATTATTTTTACTAAGGCCTATTTGGAAATCATTTTAAACTTGTCCATGAGTGATTTATCAATTCTTGGGAAGTATGGTATTGCTTCAAAACCGTGATCATGTATGATTAGTTATAGATTTGAATGGATGCAAGTGTCAGCATCGACATCCTCATTCTAAAGTACAAAGGTGAAGGAGAAGAAGGTTGCAGCCTTTTAGAGTCATTTGTTATGCAGATCAAGGAATCAACTACGAATTCTCATTGATACAAGTGTTGGCATCGACATCCTCATTCTAAAGTACAAAGGTGAAGGAGAAGAAGGGTCCAGACTGTTAGAGACATTTTTAATGGAGATAGAGAAGTGGAGAAGTGCATCATGAAGTGTAAGAAACTTCCTAGAAGTTGGTTGCAGATATTCAAGTTACAATTCCTCTCTATACTTTTGGAGGAACAAAAGTTATTTTGTAGGGAGGTTTGATCTAGGAGGATGTCCACATGGAAAATTCCTATTTTGCACACCATGGGATAAATCATTAAATTTTTTGATAATAGGTGTAAAATAATAATTAATTCTCATGAATTAATTAATTAAATTGTAAAAATGATTAATACTTAAAATGGGTATGAGAAACTCATGTATTCGTCATGCACATTGGAAAAATTATTAATTCTTGAAGTGAGTTTGAGAATATCACGTATTATTCATTTAATTGTAAAAAGAGAAATTAGTTTTATGTGAGAATCCAACTCAAAAATTAGTTTCCTAGTCTTAAGGAGGAAGTTAAGGGTCTCATGAGTTGGTTTGGACTTTTTCTCACTTTATTACAAGTGGTAAATCCTAGTCTCAAGGAGGAATTTAAGGGTCTC
Organism: Picea engelmannii; assembly: GCA_009831015.1. Classification (NCBI taxonomy): domain Eukaryota; kingdom Viridiplantae; phylum Streptophyta; class Pinopsida; order Pinales; family Pinaceae; genus Picea; species Picea engelmannii. Next base: position 547,342 of record ML784002.1, read on the forward strand.
ATGAGTTGGTTGAGATTCTTTCTAATTTTTTTCCTTGAGCGGCTATTAGATCCTAAATTTGTGGATCTTGTATCCTTGAATTATGGAGCTAAGGAAACTATATAAACTCCTTATGTAATATTTGGGAAAAAACCCCTTTAGGGGAATCATCCTTTATGGCCCTTTAGGGGAAACATCCTTTATGTATCCCCTTTAGGGGAATTATCCTTTATGGAGCTGATAAGAGAGTCCACATGCTTGTGAGAGACTAACCTTTTTCATAGAAGATCGTATCTTTGTAGCAGATTAATTTCCACATGATTGTGAGAGATATATCCTTTTACTATTAGAGGAGATCATCTCTTTGTAGGAGATACATGGCCATATTCTTGTGAGAATCTATCTCTTTTCATTGTGCACGAGAGCATATCTTCAATACTGCTACCTGTTGTGGGAATTATGCTTCCACTTGCTGATGTGGGAATTCATCCCTTTGCATTGTAAAGGAGAGTATATTTGAAGAAGAGAGTGAATTAGTTCATGGATTTTATGACCTCAGAGACATAGCCAAAAGGTTCTGGTGAACTTTGTTAACAACTCGGTGATATCTTGTCTCATATTTTCTTATGCAATATTATTTCCTCTATCATGTTCATTAAATTCATTAAGTGATGATATATGATATTAATAGCACATTCACAAAGTTAATATTCAAGTTGGATTCATCCTTCATAAGTCCATCTTTTTCACCTTTGATGCAATCAAGTTCAATAGATCCATAATTGTAAATCTGAACTTAATTATGTGGCCTAGAACCAAAGCAAGATTGGTATCATTGTCACCCTAGTTTCATATCAAATGGAATGGCATGGAATGTCTTGGCAAGGAAAGGAACGTCATGACATGGCATGGCATGACAACTCAAGGAAAGGAAAGTCATGCAAATTTTTTCACCTACACTTAAAATGTCATAGACACTTCATTGGATGGAAATAAACATTGTGATATAAATTTAAGTCATATGTCCCTATTTTTTATTTCTTGGGATGAGGAAGGTTTCTTTTTTGTTATTCTTGTTTCTTTGCAATCCACATTTTGATTTGAATTTTTCTTTTCATAATGTTATGGAAATATATATTTATTGTTGTATATCTTAAAATGGGAAGCTACATGATAAGACATGGGAAACTACATGACAATGGCATATCTTGGAAAGGCATGGAACATATTGGAAAGGCATGGAAATGGAATTCCATGGCATGGCTTGGCAAGGCATAGCATTGGCATGGAAATGGCATGGAATGGAAAGGCATGGAAAAGGCATGGAAATGGCATGGCATGGAAAGGAATGAAAATGGCATGGAAATGGAAAGGCATGACAATGGGATGCAATTGCATGGAATGAAAATGCATGGAAATGACATGGCATGACATGGCTTGGAAAGGCATGGAAATGACATGGCATGGAAATGCATGGAAAATATGTGGCAATGGAATTCCATGGAAATGGAATTCCATGGAATGGATGTTACAGATTTTTTCCCCTGTGGATAGGTGAAACAGATACTTACAATTTGATTTTGAATATGCAACATATCCTCCAGGATCTCCTCGTCGAACCCTTGCATGAATGACATAAGATCAAAATAACGATGTTATTACTGATTTCTTCCTCCCCTTTCACCATGGAAATGCCTCCAATTTATAGGAATGAAAATGTACAACCACCATGATAAAATGAGGGATATGGTTGAGGATATGGATCCTTGAGGTTTTTATTAAATCCTAAGGTGAATCCCAAGAATGAGGGTCAAACATAATTAACCCAATCTGAGAGAGTTGGCCATTAAAATTAGGTGGAGAAGATCCCCCTTTTCCCTCAACAAGAATGGCGCTCCCCAACAATGAGAGATAGGGTGCCATCCTAGTAGTGGTTCTCCCCTAACCTAGTTTAGGGGGTGCCATGGCACTCCCCCAACATTTCCATGGGGGATCCACCCTTCATAAATGCTCAAAAATAGGTTGATTTTTCCAAGGAAAAGGTGTGTTTCGACTGCCAAATGATGGGGCTTTCCTTGTAAAATGTTTTAGGGGTTATGGCAAGTGTTTTTATTTCTTTGATTGAGTTGCAACACTTATGATGCATGTTACAACACTTGCGACAATTTAGGTGTGAAACTTATGACACTTGTGACAGTTTAGGTGCGACACTTACGACACTTACTATGTGATGTGTGTGCGACATGCGACACTTTGAATGTGATATTTGTGACACATGAAACACATTATGAAATCATGGAAATTTTATGTGTAACATATTTCCCCCCAAATTTGGATGTCAAAAGAAGAAACTTGTGGTTGAAACACTTTATAGATTCTTCAATTCTAGGGTGGTGGATTTGGAGAACCTGGTGGAAGCTGCAAACAATCATCAAACAATATTAATATATATTTAATTCCTGAGGAAATAATACCTATGCTCAGAATATAAATGACTCAGAGCATGGCCTCCAACCAATAAACCATGGATCCATGATGATATTGACTAAGGATATGGCAATTAAAGATACAATGTGGTTTCATTTATCCATGACATGACCTAATCACAACCATGAAATAATACATAGTGGAGCTACAATATGATAAGAACATAGCCACAGACCAATACAAAGTGGATCTATGTATATCATTCAAATGATATCCATCGCAACCTAGGAAAAGTACTCAACCTAGGGTATTCATCCCGATCCCAAAATAGTATGATTCTATCCATGTGAATAAATGTTTTGATGTCGAACATGTTAGAAATTGCTTTATTACCGGTCATTAATTTATATTGTTAACAAGCATGAGTAAAATCACCAATGATGTCTATGAATCCCAAGGTACCTATAGTACATTCCAATGAATGTGAACAATGAGATGAAGTTGAACATTTGTGGAATCAATCGATCAGGGTTCATTGATGTAAGCCCATTGTCAAAAGAAGGGAAGCCTGGCATTAAGGAATGCAGGTCCCAAGGTATTGTTGTTTTTATAAATCTAATCAATGCATAATGTGCTAAAGTCGATCGAAAAATACTCGTTGAAGGAGGGCCTTTATGTATCCCCCATCATCGACATGAAATGATCATAGGAAAGTGATATGAGATGGTGAATATGGAATAACATAGGAATGGAAAATGGTAATATTGTAGATGGTTTATATGAAGTGAAAAACTTCCCTTGAACATTACAAGGAACAACACAGGAATTGGAATCTTCAAATTGTTTGGGAAATGGACCAAAACATAGTGCGACAATGATTGGGGCACTCTTTGGATGAGCCGAAGGAGTAAAAAGACTCATAGGATTGGTGTGACTAAAGATAGAGAGAAATAACCAAATATAAGGTGAGATGAAAATAGGTTCCATGTTCAACGAAGACAACAACAGCTTCCTTAAAGGTTTTAAGAGACTTGACCCACTTCCTTCAAATTCCCCCCCCATCAAGATAGATGAGTACCTCTTTCTTGTTTATTGAGCTTGAGGAGGATAACAAGTGCTTGGTATAACTCACATTCGGTAAGTTCCTCTTCCTATGTTTAACAAACTAGAAGAAGTAAGGGTTCATCCCCAAATGGGCCCTTCAATGTCTGGTTTTATGAGTCCATATTAGGAAAACTCAATTGTTTTTCATGTTTATGGAGTTTGAAAATAACTTAAAGAAAACTTTGTAGGTGTTCTTTTTCATAATTTTAGTCTCCAAGGCCCGAAAAATCATAAAGTAATGCGAAGGAGAGCTACTCTAACCAAGGTGGTCAGAGTATTCATTTTTTTCAGTTAATCTATTGGGACCAAAAAAGGGTTAAACTATCTCCCAGTAGACTACTATTCATGATTTTATCAAGCTTGAAGAATGACAAATCATGCTCAAATGGATTGCAAGGTTACCAAAATGTATCTCCTCCTATGTTCCTGCATTAAAAAAACATTCTAGGAAAAAAAATTGTCAACAATTCTTTAAAAACAAATGGAAATTATGGAAAAATATCAAATAAAACAAAATTTCAATGTGAAAAAGGATTAAATAGAACTAGTTTGTAAGTGGTTAAAATTAATTTGGGTGAAAAATCTAGCTCATTTCTCTTTTCACTTTCACCTACTTCTTTCACTTGGATTTTTTTCCATTTAGAGAATTTTTTATACAGTGTTTATTTCGAGAGCTCTAGACCACCGTTCTTCATTTTTTCTGGACCAGGTTGGTAATATGATCCTCCTCTTTATTTTCAATGCTTTCATGGTCGTTTTCATGCAATTTTTGGTTGTTTCTAGGCTCCTTGGGAACCTTCTTGGCACCCTACTAGGGTGGAACTCCCCTAAGTCATCGAGGGGGGGGGGGATCCATATCATATATTAGCACCTTGGTGCCTTTGACTAGAGCATGCCAGTGCTATGAAATAGCTTGTAGGGGGTACCATGCGAAAAACACAAAAATTTTGCATGGTTTTACTATTTAGGAAAGCATTTTTTGACTTGGGGAGTTTGACTAATGATGATTAATGTTGATTTGCAAGGATTTTTATAGCCAATTTTCATTAGTGGAAGGAAAGAGAAGACAAAAATGATGATTTGGCTGCATTTCATGACCCTCAAGCAAGGACAACACTCTAGAATTGTCTTTTATTGAAAATTTTCAAGATACATAACACGCGAAAGGAAACACTTCTCCTTGAGCATCTGATTGGGTTATGGGATGTTGATGAGCAATATTTTGAGTGGGATCTCATATTTTAGAGATCAAAATCAAGGATATGTACTTTCTTATGGGGTTCTATAAAAGAGGAGAACCCATCATCTTATCCAGACACCGGGCCATGCCATTGCAAAATGATGACTACATAGCATGGTTATGTATGTTGGGATCCCACATGGAAAGTGGTAGGATTTCCATTAAGGATGTGAGAGATATTCCATTAAGAGATATCTTCTTCATCATTGCCAAAATAGAAGGAAGAACCAATCCTCATCTCGCTTCCAAATCAAATATGACATACGCAGTTGAGTGTCTTGAGTTGAAGATCTTGAATTAGTGTACAAGATTTCTAGCAAATGTCAAAGATCAAATTTCCATATGTAGATTAGGGAGGTAGAAATAGTTTGGGTATGGATATTTATTGGTATCGTTATTTCTAGAATGAATACCCTTGATGAAATGACATATTTATTTGATAGAGAATTCGTTATCTGAGCCTCGTATGGAGAGGTGGGATAGCCTGTCACCTCGGTTGGGGAACGAGCCTTAATTGTTTTCTTTCACTGTTGATTTATTTTCATGGTGGAGGAGGCATATTGTGATGATAGAAGACTATCCTTATCCGGGGACATAATTCATAGGTAGTGTGGATCTAGTTTTACCTGAAGGGGCACAATGGGACGCATAAGGTAGATTCAAAAAATGTGACCTTGTAAAAAGTGATTTTTGATCTATTTTTATAATATATGTATTTTTTTTAGGTATAATGAGGGATCTAAACATGCTTTTTTTTCATCATGCATATAGAAGGATGTCTCATCTAGTTGGAATGTTGCTATTTGGACGATGCAAGAGTGACTAGGTAGCAACAAAGGCAAGTGGTAGAGTTTTAGGACTCCATAAGGTAGAGAGAAATATCAGGGGGCTTACCATGGGTGTCCCTTCATGATATTGAGATATGTGCCTTATCACCTGCAAAGGTACACAGTGGGTGTACTAGAGAATCTCAGCCTTCTGTTGCGGTGAGTAGTTGGGGCAGTGGTGTTTTACCATTAGAAAAACATAGTGCAGGGAAACGAGTAGAGTTTCCTGTGTTCATACTATGATGATGTACGAGTATAGTAGCCCACATTTTTCCTCTCTATGTACTTTTTGAACTATATCATGACACACTTTTTCTACTTATATATATATATATATATATATATATATATATATATATATATAAATATATGGTTTTTGTCACAGCTACTTATTTTCAATGATGTGATGTTTTTATATTTTATGTTTATTCTTTACGATCTTAAATATTCATATGTCTGTGAGATGCCAATCCAACATGTAATTTTATAATGAATATGTAATGACATTAAGTTCTCTTGGTATGTGTTGTAATTCTAAGTAAAAAACATTTCAAGATGATGAACCCTCAAGTAGAGATGTAGAAAAATTGGATTGCGTATGAAATAAAAACGATTAAGTTAACAAACCACAAGTTGGGAATCAAGACTAATGATTATTTGAGATATGCCAAGAGAGGGAACCTCTGTCAAAAGTCTAATAACAATGTGATATTTTGCAACGTTATTGGTTGCAAGTCCAAGATAGGTCCCTCTTGAACTTGCCAACTTGCTAGAATGTAAATCGTCCAAGTTGCAGAAGCTAAGTTCTAGGTGTTTCGTCTAGCACCATTTGAAAATCCAAAATGTATAGGGAAATATGTTGACATCTACAAATTCAAGCACAAAGAAGGGTATAAGCAGTGAATAATGAAATAAAAATAATCCACACAAAAGTAAATCCACACCAAACCAAAACATATGGTACAATAATGTACAAAGCACACATGCAATATTTTCTAAGGATAATACGTTTTCAAGTAAACCCTGTTGCGAGGCTCACTGAGAGGGACTCGATCATAATCAATTATCTTGTAGGCACCTCTTTGTACCACATATTTTATGATGTAAGTTCCATTCCACATAAGCTCTAATTTCCCTACTATGAGCTTATCATGGTCTTGGTCATAGACCAGGACCATATCTCCTTCTACGAATATGCAAGGTTGGACATGTTATCGTGCAATTTGTACTTTCTCAAAGACTAAGGCAAGTGGATAAAAAATTGGTGTAACCGGGAATTACCTATCATTGTCACCTTAATAGGAGATCCCTTTATATTTAGGAGTATATGTCAAGACTACCCCAGGGGAGACATCCTCAGTGACCTGCGGGGTTTGAGAAGGCTAAGGAAAATAGTCACAAGGAAATAACTCCCCTCTCATAGATCACTCTAAGAAAAGGTTTATTTTATGTCTTACGGATGACACAAATTGATAATATTGTGTACCTACCCAGAAAAAAAACAACAAGGCAAACGAGGAACTTTCCAAGTACCATATGATTGTTAGATAAGACAATAAACCTTCATAAAATAAGCTAGCTGATTATGAATTTGCAGAAATGCATCAGTTTATAACAACAATTAATATCTTATAATAACCACAATATTCAAGCCTTGAAATTTCTTTAAAAAGACAATAAAAAGTGACTTTGACTAGGCAAATTGATAGTAAATTGTCACAAGCAAAGTTGGCAATGTTTAGCTAGCTTTTAGTTGAATTTTACAAAGATTTTTCTGCAGTTAGATGGTTGTGGCTATATTTTACAACAACAACAAGTTTAAGTGGTCAAAAGTGAAAGAAAACTAAACACAAAAATAGCACTTACCTAGTAGATTCACTAGCAATTATCACGATTAAATTTTGATTGGTTCTAGTGCAAGTTATGTAGGTAAATGTGCCAAATTAATGTATGTTTATATGTATGTAGCAATCTTTTACTACAGTAGAAATTCATCTTAGGAGTTATTCCAATTTAGGGTTAGAAAAAGTTAGTAACAAGTTCAAGGATAAGAGTATAAGTGTTTGTTTGATCAATCACCACTTGTAGAAGGTAGTCTAGTGCCTTTCTGTAAATGTGTTGAACCTACACATATTAGATTTAGCTAGAAAATACCACACACATTTGCAGAGAGAAATTGAGAAATAAGAAGCAAGAGAGGAACAATGGAAGAATTCTCATTAACCATATTCCACACTCAAAGAGTGAATAATGTACAATAGATATAGGATACATGAGTAACTAATGAGCCATAGTAGTGATCTAGAGAGATCTAGACACTCACTGACAGACACAGGAGTGAACTTCCACCTAGTCCTAGTTAACTGATCAATGCAATCATTAATTTACTGAGACACATGTGTGGAAGTGAGAGAGACACATGCAACTCCTGGTGATAAAACCAAGGTTTCCATGAATGAGTGACTTCCACTAGTCTAACTTAGTGTAACTAACTCTAAACTGAAGAGGAATATCATACTTTCTAGGGAAATATTCTCATCTAAGGAACCGTTCTCAACATTGAAGTGTAAAACATGGGAAAATAATTATAGGTGAGTGTATAATATCTCCAACACCCCCCCTGAACACTACTAGGGTGTACATGATGAATGGGTACTAACAAAAAAGGCCATGTTAGGTACCCATTGTACAATGCATATAAGAATGAAACATTGAAAAAACAAGGAAAGAGGGAAAATATCATGGGAACCCCCCCCTCAAATTACAATGTATAAAAAAAATATGAGAAGGAACAAAAGACAATTGCTAAGCAACCTTGTCCTTCACTCCAAGAAGACCTCGCAATTGTCCAAGTTTGTGCTCTTTGAATATTTTGTTGAAGATGTAGATGTATGCATGGATATGATGAAGTATATGCACCATTGAGATGTCCATACATATCCACTTTCTCTTCTTGTAATGAAAAAGATCTAAATAAAGTTTGGATGAAATTTTGAAAACCGTGTGGTCATTCCCGAAAAAATGTTGAAATTTTGTTGATTTTAAAATGATCATAACTTCACTTCTCGAACTCCATTTTGAACGATTGATGTTTTGAAATTTGATATTTTCCCGAGAGGAATTCAAATATCCAATTTTTTTTCCGCAAATTTTACTTAGAAAATATCAGAATTGAGTCTGATGTGTGCAACTCCCTTTTTGTCTCCTGAGATGCATGCATTGTGCATGGAAAAGTGTCTGCATGTGAACCCTGAGATGCATGCCATATATATTCCACATGAAATTTAGAAAAAAAATAAAAATATGTAATGGAGTAGACATCATCTTCAATTAATGGAATACAAATTTGTGCAAATACTTTTGTAGAAGACTCCTCATAATAAGAGGCTTGATCTTCTGATTGCTTCTCTTTTGTCTCTATCTATTCAACCTCCTGCACGAAATCCTCACAATATTCTTTATTCCCAAATAGAACCTCCAATCTGGTTCATAATTCATTTGTAGTTGATTCTTGTGAGTCATCATATACTTGATGGAAAATTTCAGGAGAAATAAACCAAAGGATACATCCTATGGCCATATCTTGTCTATTGAGAAAATTGTTTTTCTCATCAACGGAATCAGGCTCTACTTCCATTTCCATAGTTATTTGGTACAAGCCTCTGTATCTGAGCATAAGAAGAATTTTTGGATTCCACTCCAAATAGTTATGAGGCATGAGAAGTATTGTCGACGACCAATCCACCTTTTTTGCGTTCTTCAATCTTTAGTACCTGCAAAAAATAATTTGGTGTATCTTTTTCTTAGTAGTCCATCGGTTCTTATACCATATAAATTTGTTGAACCTGCACAGAATATATCTATCTAGAAAATACCACACACATTTGCAGAGAGAAATTGAGAAAGAAGAAGCAAGAGAGAAAGAATAGAAGAATTCTCATTAACCGTAATGAATAATGAATCATTTGCACATGATATACTTTGTATAACTCAATGAATGCACACTGGATGAGAATCAATTCACCATAGTGGTGGTATAGAGTGAGATGGACACACAGTAGCAATTACAAGAGTGAACTTCCACCTAGTCTAGTCTCTCAAGAATTTATGTGAGTGAACTGCCACCTAGTTGAGTTAACTAGTCAAATAGACTTCAATTTACTGACTAAACATAGTGTAGTGAGGAGTAGATCAAGGAATCAAGGGTAATGCACCAGCATGGTGATGATCCCAAGTGTTATAACCCTATAATTTATAGGATCAACTGGTGACTGAAATGGTATTTCTTTAGTGTTTTTGTTTGTCAAATGATTTTCCATTATGTAAATAACTTGAGAAAAAGAAAAGAAAGAAAAAGAATAAAAGAGGGCATAAAATAAATTTAATGGAGCCCCATGAAATAACAATGACTTGGTCCACACAGTTTAAGCATGGTCGAGTCCTTTTAAATTGATGTTGATAGGAGTAGTGAATAAGCTTGGCTAAACTATTTAATCTTAGCCAAGCAAGTTCGGTTAGCTAGTGAAACAAATTGACCAAACTGCCTAATCTTGGTCAAATAACCCCAGGATAGAGTAATTTCTTAGTCCAGTAGTTTAACCTGGGCTAAATTTCATAGGTAATTAGGTTAGAGCATTGGGTACTTTGCTTTATCTCAATAAAACAAGCATCATTATCGATGTTGAACCATATATTTTATGTTTAAAGATTGGATGTCTAACCCCCATGGTGATAAAAACAGGGAAAGCTTGGGAAAACCCACATAATGCACTTATTCTAATTTTTCGGAGCATATATGATTTTGCGCTCACAGATTAAAGACGACACATACATGAACGGTTGAAATACTAGCGCCTAGATCTATGGTTGACAAGTATTTCCGGACCCCCCCAACCATTCTACCTTTAACATTATGGGCGGGGGCGGTCCAAAATCATGGATAACAAAGGAATGCATCTGAACGACTGAGGCATCAATGCTCAGATCCTTGGATGAGATTGAATTACTGACCCCCCCTGATCATTCTTCTTTTAATGGTGGGGGGGCATCTAGAATACTGGTTAAATATTGCGCTCAGATCTATGGTCCACCAATAGGCGCACCAATGGACGACTGATGGTTGTTTTCGGACCCCCCCCCCCTCTCAACCGGTCTAATTTTAACGGTGGGGGGAGGGTCTAGAATGTAATGGTTTTTTGGCGATCCCCTTTCCTCTGATGTGGTAAAAATCCATTGCTCCAGACTCCCACCACTTACCATTTTCTGACATAGCCCCGTCACCCCATGACATCATTTTCCACTTTTTCCCTTAAAGATCACATCTCATAACTCTGTCAGTCCATTCCCCCTGTTCACCCGTTACAAGTCCTTTCACCATGGTCAAGTCCCAATCAACACCCTCCACGTCATCAAGTCATATTTGTCATTCATGTTTCCTACCATCTCACACTCCAAAGGAGCCATTGTCCATTTATTACAGGCTAACTTATCTTTTACCCTACTGAGTTGTCTTTCACACCCAATAGGTATCCGTTTACTCAAAACTACCCTTTCCCTTCATTTCTCCCACTACTCACTTTATCCTCGCATTAGAAAATTGTTCCCTGTTTTCTCTCTGTTTCAGTCAGTCGTCCAAAACCATAGTCATCCCCAATAACATTTTTCTTGACTTGTAGGTATTTTCATAGTGATGGCGCCAAAATCCAAGACAGTAGAAGCTGAGGAAAATCATTTCCTCCCACCCCTTGTCGACCTCGACAGGATCCCTTTGGCCGACAAAGATCATTTAATCGCATACACTAGGTAAGAATTCAACTTCATTTATTTGCAGTCATGGATCAAAATATATTATTAGATCAGAGTGATGAAATTGGGCTCTGGGAATCAAACCTTCCCCTGTATCTATTCCCCCAAGTTCATCATTTCCTCGAATTCACCCTCAAATGCCAAGCCAACTACATCCCCAACCAGAGAGCCATAGTATCTTCATTAGGATAAACTCTTTTTTTCATCATACTAGAGGCCATCGATCAGATGATGCAGATACCCAGAGTTGAATTTGCCTCACCATTTAATTTCAAAGTCATCACGAAGATGTACCAGAAACTATCATTCCCTAAGAGAGCCCAGATTTTCAAGATTTTTCTCCCACATGCTACTCAGCTCCCTAAGACAAATCCTCCCTACCCTTCCTCCCTTTTCTCAGAGAAGGAAAACCAAGTCATCTCATCTCTCTGTGCTCTGGTTGGTTATTTTTTCGACCAATGGGTGGATGAACCCATACTGGGATTTTTTTCCATCTTATCCACAGAAGAAAGACCCACCACTCAGTTCAATTACAACATTTTCCTGGCGAACAGTATTCATGAGCAGTTTTCAAATTTTGGCACAGAGGGCATGTTACGGTATTCCTAAATACTAGCCTACATGTTCACTTTATTTCAAGCGGACATATTTTCCTTTTCAATGTATAATATTGACAAAGACGGAAGGTTGTAGGTGGTGATAGCATGGACTTTGCTACTCAGACAAAATTCTACAGAATTCAGCTTCAAACAATTTATCAAGCAGTTTTACCATCCAGTGGTGAGCATGCTCAGTGGCAGACCTGAACCAAGAATAAACGAGGAGATTCAGAGGATATCACACCTCTCAGACGTTGCAAAAACTGGTGATTGGTATCTTTACCAAAACCACACCGAGATCAAAGTATATGGATGCGAGTTGGTTCCATACAAATTGCCCAAGTATCTACCCATGAGGATATTTTCCCTAGAATACATAGGGAAAATGATTAACTCAGATGACATATAATTTGTGTCTCTGAAAAAGAAGCAACAACTTAGGATTAAATGGAAAATAGGGTCTTTCATATGTAATAACCAAAGCGTTGGGGAGGAAGCAGACAGGTTGTTGAAAGAAATGAAGTTTCAGGTCAGTTTCATATGGAACTATGATCCATGTGGGATAATTTCTGAGATGAGGGTTAAAAATAAGAATGTTCCATATGTTCATACACCCAAGCCTGAGATAAAAAAAATTGTGAATCAAACAGAATGGGAGACAAACACTTTGGTTGAGATAGAACAGCAGGATCCTTCGGTTATCATCTCACAGACTACTACACCACAGATTCCCAAGGAGAAAATAACTAGGAAGGATACTTCACCTTCCATCACCAAGATCTCGGCTTAAGATTTCCAATTACACACCAAAAGGCCAAAAACCAGTCACGCACCTGATTCAACTGGTGAAAAGGGAATCCAATCCACCTCGACTATGAAGGATGATCGGTCGCTTCTTAGCACAAGAAACAAACAGATCATGTCTACAGTTTTGTCCAAGAATCCCATGGATACTCCACTAGTTGACCAGCCGAGCAAAGTAGGACCAAAGTTGAATGTTTTTGAGAATTATGACCTAATCAAAAATAAAAATCAGGCGTTCACCAGTAGTACTTATGCTCAGTTTTGGAAACAAACCTCAAATGCACAACACATACTGTTGTCTAAATTCGATAATGAGAAGGGACAAATGCATATGGCATTTCTGCAAGCACAGGTGCCAGACCCAAAAGTAATCAACGATTACAAAAGGGCAACATTCGAGTTTCAAACTAAAGATGTGCATCCTACTGACCAAATGGATCTGCATAGGTAAACTGGATAAATGGTTTTCTCCATGTTGGCAAATGCTTCTACTACAGCCACTAAGTTACAGGTATCTCTGAGCAATGTCCAGACACAGCTGAAATTAGAAAAGATATCATCCTTTGCAAAGGATAACAGAATTAAGATGTTGGAAGAATTGTTCCTCAAGATTGGGTATGATCCCTCGAATGTGAAAGAAGTCGAGGAGATTCTTAGAAAGAAAAATGTCGATATAGAATCTTTGAGGAAACAGTTGAAACTACAACCAATGGAAGATACACAGACAAAGGAGATAGCTGAGACAGAAGGAGAAAAGGATGAGATGCTCAAGCTGATCATGGAGCAAAATGCACAGTTGAAAGAGATGGAAGCAGAATTGGAAAGGCTAGTGAAAGAGAAGGAACAATCAAAGCCTATGGAAGTCATTCCATTGAGAACTGTTCCACTCAGAGGAGTAAGAACAATATCTTCAGCAGAAATTCCCTCAGCAACTCCATTGACAGCTCTGGAAAAGATAGTAGAATTGGAAAAATCCATGGAGGAGATTGATTTGCAAGAGACGGAGATTAGTAGACTCAAAAATGAGGTTGAGAACCTTCAGGAACTCAAATCTTCTTACCAAACCAGCTACTCCAAGGAAAAAAAAACATCAAACAAGCTCAAACAGGAATTGCCATAGCTTCAAAAGAAAACAACATCTAGAAAAACACTTGCTGAGGTCAAGGAAAGTGTCTGGATGGATATCACCAAATCCGTAAATGAAATATGACCTATGGTACAAATCATGTTTGAAAAAAATGAACTAGTGCAAAGAAGTAAGTAGGTTATTGATAAAATAAGAGGAGAACTGGGAGAGATGCCCACTGAAGCCACTAAGATCATCAAATTCCTGAATTCAAAAACCATAGAAGAATTAGAGGATTTGAAAATTGAAGATAGGACAGAGACCATCCTCGAGGTCAAGAGGGTCCTAACCAAAAGAGAATTGATGCTAGAGTTGGAGGAAAAGGTCCAGACTATGTACATTGGAGTGCAAAGATTTTTTAGCAAAATTGAAGCTCTGTAGAAGAAAGGGCTCCCTAGCTTAAGAGTCATAAATGACAAGTTAATGACACTTTGTGATTATAAAAAGAAACTAGCCACTGTGGCCAAAGATACTTCAAAATTCTTAGGAATACAAGGCAGTATCGTAGGCAAGGCTTTCTTAGAAGCTTTATAGTCAGACATCAGCATACAACACAAGATCTGGTACATATTCATCGTCAAGCCAACTTTTTCCAAGTATACAGAGATGGATGAAGTATACCGAAGACTACTCAAAGTCGTCATTCCTAGTCACCTTCAATGGGAAGTGCTTTGCAATCTGATTGAGTAGGAGATGAGGTGTCTGAGCCTAGTCAGCTATCCAATCAGACGAGGTCATGTAGAGTAATCACCAATGATTTACCCCATAAAATAGCATGAAGATTTCAACACATCATCAAACAATTCCTAAATTTTTGTATTTTGTTGAGTTAGTTAGCTAAATTTAGATTTACCATGTCCTTATATTTAATGATAGGATCGTATGTAATTTTGATTATAAATAATTCAAAATTTGAAGTACCAAGGGTTGATCTTTACACCCTGTAAGACAAAAAGACTGTAATTTTTATCAAGAGATCTTCCAGTAATACAAAGGAACGTTTTCACAGTATTCTCATGTGTTGTTCATTGGTAATGTCTCTTTCTATGTTAAATGTTTTCTCGCTTAATTATCATATTGTTTCTAATCTAATATTTTAAAGTAGTGTACACTGTAGTATTTATCTTTGTATACCTTGTTTCTAGCTTTGAAAGATCTTAATGTTTATATTTCTGATATTACAGTGAAGAAATTCTTAAATGCTTCTTTACTTTAATTGATTTTCTCATCTTTTCTGCTATTCATCACTTTACTTCTAAAGATTCTAATGAATGCATTATCTTTCCCTGTGAAAATAACCTTTTATTTTATGTTTAGATCTATATCCTTATAATACAGACCCCATCGCCCAATGGAGGCGTAAAACCCTTTTCATCCAACTTAACAAAAACAACAACAAACTATTCAATCTTATTTTATTTAACTAGCCTAATATCTTAAAGCTAAACATATCTAAATCATATAGAGTGATACCTCTCTGAAGCTAGCAGGGCTAGATTCCAGCTTTGAAGTGATTGGATAAAGTTACCTCTGGTAAATTTCTTCTTCCCTGACAACTTCTGGGAATTTATAGAGAGATAACATAGTGGCGACCATACTAGGGACAAACAGACTTTCAACCCCACATTTTATTTTTCCCTAGAATAAAACTCTATTTCTGAACAAATTATAAATATGAGAAAGAAATAATGTTCAGAGGTTGTTAAAATCTTGTACATAGTAATTTTAGATTCATAAAAATAAAAATATATAAAAATTTAAAAAATTTGGCTCCTAAAAGATCTTATACTCAATCCGACCTAGACTCGGAACCTGCTATAGAAATTGATAATCCAGAATAGTTACTTAGAAAGAATACCATTGCATAAGGTTCAGGGACTCATAGTCCCCTTCACAGGTCCTCTTCTCTTCTATAGGAACTCATTTCCCTTCAATATTTCGACTTTGACACCATTTTGCAAAAAGCCTTCTTAGAATGAAATTTGATAGCTTTGCGACTAAAACCATTTTAGATTGAACCATCCTGCAACCCCAAACCCCTGAAATACTATCTCCCACTGTAAAAGCTCAAACCGCTCACTCTGTGCCAACTAGTCCCTCATCCTCCTCATCTTTTGTCACCACCCCACCTATCATCCAGGTTGTTGTCCCGCCTCCTCCACCTATCATGGCAACCAAATATGCTCCCTTGGTGTTTTCCACACGTATACATGCTATTTCCTAGGACTATCAAATGAGACTTCCATAGTTCGACAACATTGGGCCCTTAAACACACAACAACACATTGATAAAATGAATGACTACTTTGACTTACAAGAAGTGGATGAAGTTGACATTCAAATGAGATTGTTTGTGTAGAGTCTGATGGGAGACATTAAGAAATAGTACAAAGGCTTACGTTTTTCTTCAGTAGTTGACCTTGTAGCATTTCACAGGAGTTTTCTCGACAGATGCGAGGTAAATAAAAACCCTCTCCAGATCTTGTAAGAATACGAAAACATCAGAAGAAATCAAGGAGAGACAATACAAGACTACTACATCCACTTCAACAATATTTACAATGCAATTCTAGCAAATATTAAACCCCCACAAGTTTTGGCATTGATAAAATTCCCTGACAGTTTCGACGCTGATATGTCATATCAATTCAGGGAAAGAAACTCCACCACCCTGGAGGATATGAAAAAAATCACAATAAGTGTAGAGGCCAACCTGTTAGCTAGAAGGGCATGAAAAAGGATGGAAAGGAGAGTCACAATTAAAGAGGAACCTTCCACATCCTCTTCTGACACAAAATTGGATTCTTTAGCTAGAGAAATGGAAAGGATGATGGAGAGACTTACTATAGTTGAAAGAAATCCACCTAGAGATAACAAAACTGCTCCTCAAATTCAGAACCCTAACTTCAGAAGAATCCCTTCTCAAATCAGGTAGAGACATCATAGGGATCAAAGAGAGAAGAGGGGTCCTCATCAACATATCAGACCACCCCTATAGATAAATTATGTTGATGAAGGTGAAGAGATAATTGAATAAATAGATGACACCCATATAAACCTCATGGGCATTCATGACAACAAATCCATTTTCCTTACTCAGGAAGAGCAAGAAATTTTCCTTCTTTCTCAAACATAGTTGAGTGAAGAAACAGAGGAAACAAAACAACATGCATTTCAAAATTCCATTATGAAGGTACATAGGCAGTACAATCTGCGAAGCAAAAAGACAGATGAAAATCCCCCAAAAAAGGTTGTTGAAATGAAGAAGACAATTGAAACCAAAAAAACCTCTAATCCTTCTACCAAGAAAATCCCTAAGAAAGGTAATGTTGAACCTTCAAAAAAAGGAAACCCTACCATTTTACAAAGATCAACACAGACTGAGGTTTCATCAACCAATCGACCAAATACTTCCACCCAGAAAGCTATGGTAGACAGATCAAAATTGTTGAACCAAAGCAGAACACCTACTCCTTTCAGCCTTGAAGGGAAATTAGCCAAAGTGAATATTCCCATTCCCCTTTCCGAGTTGATGAGTAAGAACGCTTATTGATCACAGGTGATCAAAGTGCTGAACATTGAGCTAGAGATAGGTACGAAAGCCTTGACTATTGGAGCAGCTAATCATTCAGACATGATAAATCTTACTGACGATCAACCTAAACTCATTTTTGGACCAGAAGTTGATGGTCAGAGTGACACTAGTGATGTCGCTCCCTTTTACGTCAGCCTTAATATACATGATCTGATTTTGCACAATGCTATGTTAGATTCGGGTGCTTCCCACAACTTGATGACTAAAGTAGTAATGGAAAAAATGGGACTCAAGGTCACCAGACCTTACAAGGATTTACACTCTTTCGACTCCAACAAAGTTAGATGTATCGGGTTGATCAAGGACTTATGTATCACTCTAGTTCAGAATCTAGCAAAAATCATGGTTATGGATGTTGTGGTCGCAGACATTCCCCCAAAATATGGTATGTTTCTATCCAGGTCTTGGGGGGCCAAATTGAAAGGAAGTTTGCAGTTGGATATGTCATATGCCACTATCCCAGTATTCAGGCAATAGAGAAGACTGTATAGAGAGACACTGATGAAATATATGGTCGGCGTCCAGGAAAAACTACATAACTATCCTCTGTACTCTGCACAATCTGATCTAGACTCCTCCATCCTATATAACGATGGCGATATGGGAGAAAAATTCACTTAGCTGGAAGAAGATACAGTCGATCCAAAAGAAATCTAAGAAATCACTAAGGCAAAAAGGAAGGAAAATGTAATAAGTGAAGAATTGCCAGCGGATTTCTGGAGTATGGACTTCGATGGAGATGTAAGTATAGAAGGAGATGGAGAAGGAATTTGGTTGCACAATCACAAATCCAGGTATT
This sequence comes from Picea engelmannii, assembly GCA_009831015.1. NCBI lineage: Eukaryota > Viridiplantae > Streptophyta > Pinopsida > Pinales > Pinaceae > Picea > Picea engelmannii. The sequence goes on from ML784002.1 coordinate 565,647, forward strand.
CAGAGAACCATTCTTACAAATTGAATTTTCAATGCACTAACAACATAGCCAAGTACGAAGCTTTGATGCTCGGTCTGAAACTACTCAAGAAGGTTGTTTCCAAACAAATCATGGTAAGAGGTGATTTTGAATTAATTATGAAACAAATTAAAGGTGAGTATACAACAAAACATCCCAGGCTTAGAGCTTATAGGAATGTTGTTTTGGATGCCCTTCAATGTTTCACTGAAGTTGATTTGCACGTGATGCCCAGGGGATAGAACATTTTAGTAGATGGGTTAGCCACGTCGACAACTACATGAAAGATACCCTTTCGTTCCACTCACCCATACACAATGAAGGTGATGTGTAGACCGACTGTCCCAGACAAATTCATATAATGGCAAGTATTTGGGAATGATGATCAAATTGAAGATTTTCTACAATGATTTCAAGTGTACAAACATAGACTTAGAAAATGACGATGAAAATGTGAATAAAACTAATTTTGGAAATGATAGTGTAAATAAAAAAGATTCAGGAGAGTTAGGTGAAGATGAGATAGAATCTGATGTTTTTCATTGAAAGAGTAATGTTTTACCTAGGGGTTTAGTTCCGTTAGAAGACTTATTTGATTTTAATGATGTAGCTAAAAAACCTAAAATTGAAGCCAGTGGTAAAGAAGTTGAAGACTATAACATAGGGACAGAAAACAAACCCAAGATGGTAAAACTTTCCAAATCGTTACCCCCTGAGAAGAAACTCAAATACATTGAACTTTTCAAGGAATATTCGGATGTGTTTTCTTGGGTTTACGAAGATTTAAAATCTTATGACACAAGCATCATACAACATAGGATCCTAATAAAAGAAGATAAAAAACCTTCAGATAGAAATTTAGGAGAATCAATCCCAAGTTACTTACCCTGATAGAAAAATAAATCAAAAAGATGTATGATTCTACAATCATAGTTCCCTTACGATTTTCCAAATGGGTTTCAAATATGGTTCCAACCCGAAATAAAACTGGGGAAATCAGGCTTTTCATTGATTTCCAAAACCTGAACAAGGTTTCTCTAAAAGACAACTACCCATTACCAAAAATGGACCATATATTACAAAAGGTATTTGGATCCAGCAGAATCTCCTTACTGGATGGTTTCTCAGGCTATAACTAGGTTCTTATTCATCCAGATGAGCAAGAGAAGACAACCTTCACAACACCTTGAGGTACCTTCATGTACATGAAAATGCATTTCGGGTTGATGAACGCTAGGGCCACTTTCCAAAGAGAAATGTACATCGATTTTGTGGAAGAACTAGGAAGATTTATTGTCATTTATTTGGAAAACATAACTATTTATTCCCAATCCAATGAATAGCACTTACGACATCTCAGACGAGTGTTTGAGAAATGCAGGAAATTTGGGATTTCTTTGAATCCTAAGAAAAGCCTTTTCAGATTAGAGGAAGGTAAACTATTGGGAAATATAATCTCTAAGGACGGAATTAAGATAGATCCTAGCAGAATAGAAGCCATTCAGAAATTGGAACACCCAAGGAATATCAAAGAGTTACAGTCTTTCATTAGCAAAATAAATTTTCTAAGAAGATTCATTCCTAACTTGGCCAAGCTTCTCAGGAACATCACCAACATGTTAAAAAATGACACAAAAATAAAATGGGACACTGAATCTAGGTAGTATTTTGAACAAATTAAACATGCACTCACACAGGCCCCAGTTTTGATTAGTCCTAACTTCACCAAAGATTTTTACCTTTTCTCTTTCACCTCTGAACATACCATTGTGGCAGTATTGCTACAGAGAAACTATGAAGGGTATGAACAACCCATAGCCTTTTTCAGTAAATCTTTAAGGGATGTTTCTTTGAAATATAAAATAATGGAGAAACAAGCTTTTTCTCTACTAAAATCCATAAAGGATTTTAGAGTATATATTCCCCATTCCCACACCATCGCATATGTTTCGAACGCAGTAGTAAAGAACATTTTAACCCGGGAAAATCTAGATGGCAGAAGAGGGAAATGGATTGCTATCATTCTAGAGTATGACATAGAGATTAATCCCACTAAATTGGTTAAAGGCCAAGGTATGGAAAAATTAATGGTTGAATCTAATTTACATGCTCTTGATATTAATTTCTTAGCTGCAGTAGATGAACAAGGAGAGCAAGTGACTCCAAGTGTGAAAGAGATATTTCTAAACTCTCCATGGTACCCAGACCTGATATTTGTTTTTCATAACTTACAAGCTCCCCCTAGTATTACCAAAACTAAATCTAAGTTTTTGAAATTGAAAGCATTAAAGTTTTTCATTTTAGAAGGAAATCTTTATTGGAAGGATCCTGAAGGTATTTTGTTGAATTGTATGTTAAAGGATGAAGCTGACAAAGTATTACAGGATTTTCATGCAGGAGACTGTGGTGGTCATCTGAGCTGGAAGACCACAGCTAATAAAATTCTCTGAGCTGGTTTCTATTGGCCTAAACTATTCGTTGATGTACATCAGAAAGTGACTTCGTATCATAAATGTCAGGTGTTTGAGGGAAAAAAGAAGCTCCTCCCTTTGCCCATGAAACTAATCTCTATTGAAGCTCCTTTCCAACAATGGGAATTAGACTTTATCGGAGAAATACATCCTCCCTCTTTGGGCCAGCATAGGTGGATTCTTACTGCTACAGACTAATTCACAAAATGGATCGAAGTTGTATGAAGCAGGCAAGCTATTGTTTCTGTCATTGTTAAATTTCTAGAAACTCATATCTTTTCTCGTTTTGGGCGTCCAAGAAAGATTATAATTGAAAATGCAGCTGCTTTCGAGTCCAAGAAACTCATAAATGTTTGCAACTAGTATCATATCGGTTTGGGACATTCCACATATTATTACCATCAAGGTAATGGGTTGGCGGAGTCATCAAATAAAACCCCGGTGACCATTATTAAGAAGACGTTGCAAGAAAAAAAAAATCATGGCATAACAAGCTAGTTTTTGCATTGTGGGTCGATAGACTGACCACCAAGAGGTCAATTGGTATGTCTCCATATCAGTTGGTTTTTGGAACTGAAGCAGTTTTTCCTACCTCCTTAGGGGTCCCTGTCATGAAATTGTTGCAAGAGATGCAAGCTGAACCAAATGACTCCCAAATAAAGATAAAATAGATGATCCACTTGCAGCAATCCAGAGAAGAAGTATACAACAATGCTCAGGTAGTCCAGGAGAGCATAAAAAAGATCTTTGATAACAGAACCAAGCAATATGACTTTGAGCTAGGTGACCTGGTTCAAAGATGGGATTCCCGAAATGAAGATAAGGGGAAGCATGGAAAATTTGACATTCTATGGAAGGGACCTTACATAATTCACGCATTCAGAGGAAATAATGCTTTCTTCCTCAACAACAATGATGGGACCAATCTTCCAGGAGGACCTGTGAATGGTATAATGTTGAAGCACTATTCACCTCCTCAATAGGGACTTTTTAGTCATACCTTTCCATTGTACAAATCATTTCATTTTTCTTACAAGTTTCTAAGTGGATAACTTTGATCAGATGGTTGAAGTCCACAGAGAAGGCCCTGAGCCAATGAACATTGTCATCAAATTTTCAAAAATAAAACAAATCAAACAACAAAATCAACTGTGGAGAAAGTTTTTCAGAACATCAGGGAACAGGATTCTTGGCACTTCACAAGGAGAGTACCATCCCCAGGTGGATTCGTTGTTATAACCCTATAATTTATAGGATCAATTGGTGATTGAAATGGTATCGCTTTAGTGTTTTTATTTGTCAAATGATTTTCCATTCTGTAAATAATTTGAGAAAAAAGAAAAGAAAGAAAAAGAAAAAGAAAAGAAAAGAAAGAAAAAGAATAAAAGAGGGCATAAAAGAAATTTAATGGATCCCCATGCAATAACAATGACTTGGTCCATACAGTTTAAGCATGGCCAAGTCCTTTTAAATCGATGTTGATAGGAGTAGTGAATAAGCTTGGCTAAACTGTTTAATCTTAGTTAAGCAAGTTAGGTTAGCTAGTGAATAAATTTGACCAAACTACCTAATCTTGGTCAAATAAACCCAGGATAGAGTAATGTATTAGTCCAATACTTTAATCTGGGCTAAATGTCATAGGTAATTAGGTTAGAGCATAGGGTACTTTTCTTTATCTCAATAAAACAAGCATCATGATCGATGTTGAACCATATCTTTTATGTTTAAATATTGGATGTCTAACCCCCATGGTGATAAAAATAGGGAAAGCTTGGGAAAACCCACATAATGCACTTATCCTAAGTTTTCAGAGCAAATATGATTTTGTTCTCATAGATTAAAGACAATGCATAGATGAACAATTGAAGTACTACTACCCAGATCTACGGTTGACAAGTATTTCCGAACCCCCCCCCCCGACCGTTCTATCTTTAATGGTAGGGGGGGTGTCTGGAATCATGGATAACAAAGGCACACATCTGAACGGATGAGACATCGACACTCAGATCCATGGTTGAGTTTGAATTCCAGACCCC
>ML784002.1:570268-599068 GCA_009831015.1 Picea engelmannii
CCCCCCCCCATGACCATTCTACTTTTAATGATCCGGGGGGGCATCCAGAATGTAATGGTTTTCTAGCGAGCCCCTTTCCTCCGACATGGAAAAAATCCATTACTCCAGACTCCCACCACTTACCATTTTTTAACATAGCCCCATCACCCCATGACATCATTTTCCACTTTTCCCCCTAAAGATCACATCTCATAACTCTGTCAGTTTGTTCCCCCTGTTCACCCGTTACAAGTCCTTTCACCATAGTCAAGTCCTAATGAACACCCTCCATGCCACCAAGTCATATTTGTCATTCATTGTCGCCTGCCATCTCACGCTCCAAAGGACCCATTCACCATTTATTACAGGATAACTTATCTGTTAGCCTGTTGAGCTATCTTTTGCGCCCAACATGTATCTGTTTACTCAAAACTACCCTCTCCCTTCATTTATCCCACTGCTCACTTTATCCTCGCACCATAAAATTGTTCCCCGTTTTCTTTTCGTTTCAGTCAGTCATCCAAAACCACAGTCATCCCCTCTAATGTTTTGTTTGACTTGCAAGTATTTTCACAGTGATGGCGCCAAAATCCAAGAAAGTAGAAGGTGAGGAAAATTCTTTCCTCCCACCCCCTGTCGACCTTGACAGGATCCCTTTGGCTGACAAAGATCATTTAATTGTAGACACCAGGTGCGAATTCGACTTTGCATATTTACAGTCATGGCTCAAAGATATCTTCTTATATCACAGCGATGAAATTGGGCTATGGGAAGAAAACCTTCCCCTATATCTTTTCCCCGTGGTTCACCATTTTCCTAAATTCACACTCGAATGCCAATCCCACTACATCCCCGACCAGAGAGCCATAGTATCTTCATCAGGAGAAACTATGTATTTTATCACACCAGAGGCCATCGATTAGATGATGTAGATACCTAGAGTTGAATCTGCCTCACCATTTAATCTCGAAGTCATCACGGCGCTGTACCAGAAACTATCATTCCCTCAGAGAGCCCAGATTTTCGATATTTTCCTCCCACAGACTGCTCAGCTCCCTAAGACAAATCCTCCCTACCCTTCATCCCTGTTCTCAGAGAAGGGAAACCAAGTCATCCCATTTCTATGTGCTCTGCTTGGTTATTTTTCCGACCAATGGGTGGATGAACCCATATTGGGATTTTTGTCCATCTTCTCCACAAAAGAAAGACCCACCACTCAGTCCGATTACAACACTTTCCTGGCGAATAGTATTCATGAGAAGTTTTCAAATTTCTCCATAGAGGGCATGTTTCGGTATTCCTCAATGCTAGCCTACATTTTCACTTTATTTCAAGCGGACATGTTTTACTTTTCAATGTAGAAGATGAACAAAGATGGAAGGCCGCAGACGGTAACAGCGTGGACTTCCCTACTCAGACAAAATTCTATAGAATTCATCTTCAAACTGTTTATCGAGCAGTTTTACCATCCAGTGGTGAGCATGCTCAGTGGAAGACCTGAACTAAGAATAAAAGAGGAGATTCAGAGGATATTACACCTCTCAGATCTTGCAAAAACTGGTGATTGGTATCTTTACCAAAACCACAATGAGATCAGAGTATATGGATGTGAGTTGGCTCCACACAAATTGCCCAAGTATCTACTCGTGAGGATATTTTCCCTGGAATACATAAGGAAAATGATTAACTCAGATGGCATACATTTTGTGTCTCTGAAAAAGAAGCAGCAACTTAGAATTAAAGGGAAAATAGGGTCGTTCAACTGTAATAGTCGAGGCACTAGGGAGGAAGCAGACAAACTGTTGAAAGAAATGAAGTTTCAGGTCAGTTTCATATGGCACTATGATCCATGGAGGATAATTTCTGAGATGAGGGTTAAAAATAAGAATGTTCCATATGTTCATACTCCCAAGCCTGAGATAGAAAAATTCGCGAATCAAAAAGAATGGGAGTCAAACACTCTAGTTGAGATAGAACAGCAGGATCCTTCGGTTATCATCTCACAGACTACTACACCACAGATTCCCAAGGAGAAAATACCTAGGAAGGATACTTCACCTTTCGTCACTGAGCTCTCGGTTGAATATTTCCAATTACACACCAAAAGGCCAAAAACCAATCACGCACCTGATTCGGCTGGTGAAAAGGGAATCCAATCCACCTCGACTATGAGGGATGATCAGTCGCTTCTTAGCACAAGTAGTAAATAGATCACATCTACAGTTTTTTCCAAGAATCCTATTGATACCAACCAGCCGAGCAAAGAAGGAATAAAGTTGAGTGTTTTTGACAAGTATGACTTGATCAAAAAGAAAAATGATACGCTGACCAGCAATACTCATGCTCAGATTTGGAAGTAGACCTCAACTGCACAACACAGATTGTTGTCTGCATTCAATAATGAGAAGGGAAGAATGCATATGGTGTTTATGCAAGCACATGTTCCAGACCTAAAAGTAATCACCGATTACAAAAGGGAAACATTTGAGTTTCAGACTAAAGATGTGCATCCTGCTGACCAAATGGATCTGCACAAGAAAACTAGAGAAATGGTTTCTCCACGTTGGAAAATGCTTCTACTGCGGCCACTAAGTTACAGGTATCTCTGAGCAATGTCTAGACACAACTGGAATTAGAAAAGATATCATCCTTTGCAAAGGATAATAGAATTAAGACTTTTGAAGAATTGGTCCTCAAGATCGGGTATGATCCCTCTAATGTGAAAGCAGTCGAGGAGATTCTTAAAAAGAAAAATGTCGATATAGCATCTCTGAGGAAACAGTTGAAACTGTTACCAATGAAAGATACACAGACAAAGGAGATAGCTGAGATAGAAGGAGAAAAGGATGAGATGCTCAAGTTGATCATGGATTAGAATGCATAGTTGAAAGAGATGGAAGCAGAATTGGAAAGGCTAGTGAAAGAGAAGGAAAAATCAAAGCCTATGGAAGTCATTCCATTGAGCACAGTTCCACTCACAGGAGTAAGAACAGTATCTGCAGTAGAAATTCCCTCAGCAACCCCACTAACAGCTTTGGAAAAGATAGTAGAACTGGAAAAATCCATGGAGGAGATGAATTTGCAAGAGACAGAGATTAGTAGACTCAAAAGGGAGGCTGCGAACCTTCAGGAACTCAAATCTTCTTACCAAACTAGCTACTCCAAGGAAAAACAAACATCAAACAAGCTCAAACGGGAATTGCAACAGCTTCAAAAGAAAACAGTGGTTGGCAAAACACTTGCTGAGGTCAAGGAAAGTGTCTGGATGGATATCGCCAAATCCGTAAATGAAATATGGCCTATGGTAGAAATCATGTTCTAGAAAAATGAACTAGTGCAAAGAAGTAAGTAGGCTATTGAGAAAATAAGAGGAGAACTAGGAGATATGCCCACTGAATCCAGTGAGATCATCAAATTCCTGAATTCAAAAACCAGAGAAGAATTAGAGGATTTGAAAATTGAAGATAGGACGAAGACCATCCTCGAGATCAAGAGGGCCCTGACCAAAAGAGGACTAATGCTATAGTTGGAGGAAAAGGTACATACTATGGACATTGGAGTGAAAATATTTTTCATCAAAATTGAAGCTCTGCAGAAGAAAGGGCTCCCTCGATTAAGAGTCATAAATGACAAGTTAATGACACTTTCTGATTATAAAGAGAAATTAGCCATCGTGGCCAAAGATACTTCAAAATTCTCAAGAATACAGGGCAGTATCACAGGCAAGGCTTTCTTAGAATCTTTACAGTCAGACATCATCATACAGCACGATATTCGTACATCTTCATCATCAAGCCAACTTTTTCCAAGTATACAGAGATGGATGAATTATACTGAAGACTATTCAAAGTCATCATTCCTAGTCATCTTCGATAGGAATAGATTTGCAATCTGATTGAGTAGGGGATGAGGTGTCTAAGCCTAGTCAACTATCCAATCAGATGAGGTCATGCATAGTAATCACCAACAATTTACCCTAGAAAACAACATGAAGATTTCAACACGTCATCAAATAGTTCCTAAATTTTTGTATCTTATTGAGTTAGTTAGCTAAATTTAGATTTTCCACGTCCTGATCTTTAATGACAGGATCGTATGTAATTTTGATTATAAATACTTCAAACTTTGAAGTACCGAGGGTTGATCTTTACACCTTGTAAGCCAAAAGGACTGTAATTTTTATCAGGAGATATTTCAGTTATACAAAGGGATGTTTTCACAGGATTCTCACGTGTTGTTCATTGGTGATGTTTCTTTCTATGTTAAATGTTTTCTCGCTCAGTTATAATATTGTTTCTAATCTAATCTTTTAAAGTAGCGTATGTTGCAGGATTTATCTTTATATACCCTATTTCTAGCTTTGAAATATCTTAATATTTATCTTTCTGATATTACAGTGAAGAAATTCTTAAATGCTTCCTTACTTTAATTGATTTTCTCATCTTTTCTACTATCCATCACTTTACTTCTAAAGAATCTAATGAATGCATTATCTTTCACTGTGAAAAGAACCTTCTATTTTCTGTTTAGATCTCTATCCTTATAATACAGACCCCATAGCTCAATGGAGGCGTAAAACCCTTTTCATCCAACTTAACAAAAACAACAACAAACTATTCAATCTTATTTTATTTAACTAGCCTAATATCTTAAAGTTAAACATATCTAAATCATATAGAGAGATCCCTCTCTGAAGCTGGCAGGGCTAGATTCTAGCTTCGAAGTGGTTGGATAAATTTACCTCTGGTAAATTTCTTCTTCCCTGACAACCTCTGGGAATTTACAGAGTGATAATACCAAGGAAAGTGCGCATTATCATGGTGATGATCCCAATGTTGCATGGTGATAAAACCAATGCAACATCTAGACTCAACTCAACTAGTCAAACTTAAGTGTAAATTGAAAGAGAATATTCTCCAGGTGGAGTGTTCTCCACTAAAATATAGGATACTGGATAATGACTAATTATGACTAATAAACAAGGAAAACCTTAGGAAGAATAAATCCTAGGTGTGTGTGAAGTAACTCCAACACTTTCTAGGGTAAATGGAGTCACTAATGCAAGAAGGAAATATTAATGGAAAGATAACAATGATAATGATATGTTGAAGGGTGGATAGGATAAGATATGTTTTGGTATCCCAAGGCCTAAAAAATCCACTTCTGAGAGAAAATTTTCTAGAAAGTAACAAGGGTTAGGCCCTAACTATTGTATCTTTCCTTGACCAAAAATATAATAAAATATGCAAATCGGCAATGGAAGTAAGGTTACTAGAGTTCTAAAATGGTAGGGCTCTAGTATCTACTTCAAATTAGGTGACTTTCAAGATATTTTAACACATGGAATATTATAGGGAAAAATATAATAACATATGTCAGTCTGGGGTTTCAAGCTAGGAATTTCATAATCTTAGACATGAAACAAGTAAAAATAACCATAACATTTATTCACAATAAATAAATGCATAATTTTCACTTACTTCACTAAGAATAATATAGCAAATCACCCTATTTGAAGATCCTCCACAAGAAAATAGCCAAAATGCACCAAACATTGCCTCCTTTAAGAAGTGCACACCACTAGTTTCAGCGAATAACACTTAAGGGAGGCCGAATTTCAGACCTCTAATTGAGTGATGAATGAATGATGAAAAAATACAAGATTTTTATCTCTTATTTATATGATGACAATGACCTATAATTTTCTTTTAGATTACAAAAGGCCAACATGGCCAGTTTACATCAAAAATCCATTTTTTACATAAAATTAACAATTTAAACCCTAACTTGACTTTTAGGGTTGACGTCATGCCCCTCTTAGGGTGATGTTAGGCCCCATAATAGAATTTTAGGCCTCATAATATGCCACATGTGCCAACTAGCACCAAATTGTCCTCATGCAAAACCCTAACTGATGATGTCAAGGGTCAATATGATGATGTCAGGGGCCTTCAAGGGCCAACATCATGGTAGAAGGGAAAGACCCCCTAGTTCTAGGCCTACCAGAGTGTCTCATAGGAAATGTTCTTCTTATTTTATGGTGCCATCCTCTGGTGTCTCTATGCCCCTAGTTGGGGTCACAACATCCATATGGTGGGATTTTAGTCCCATGGAGGTCCGAGCTAATCATCTCCCCATGTGTACCTTTCCACCAAGCATGGTCCTACAGAAACAAAAAGTACTGCCTCCATGGGATCATAAGTCACAGGGATCATATCAATTTCAATCACATCAAATAATAAAATTACCCAAACATGTGCATCAAACCCCCCTTTACCTAGACAAATTCTCAAAGACGTTATGTAGTTAAACAAGCCAAGTTTGGAGAGGGTCTCAGGATGTCCTATTGGGATAAACCTCCTCAAGTTTGGGGTGTTTCCTAGGTGAAGAAAAATCTAGGTCATGTAAGTGTATGAAGTGATGTAGGGAATGTTTGGGCAAGGTGTGCAATGATAAAAAGGAAATGTAGGTCTTACCTGTGGGTGCCTCTGTAGAGGGTGAGATACACCTTGTCATGGATTCCATTGTTTCCTAGACGATTCAATGCATTTTTTTTTTGTCTTATTTCTTTTTCTTTTCAAGAGAATAGCTAGGGGACACTGTCCTAGCATGGTGACCAATGATGACAACGTTACCCACAAGCACTTCACGGAAATGAGAAGGTTGGATCATGATGAGACCCCCTCTCTCTTGGATATGCCACCAAGAGCCACTACCCTAGTGTGGTGACCAGATAGATGGTAGTGTCATATCACTACATGCCCATGGACCTAATAGGCTGGTTCATGATGAGAGCTCCTATCCACCAACTAAATATTGAGTTTTATTTTATTTTATGAATCCCCTTTTCTTACTGAGAATCCATTTATTTCTTTCTTGGGAATCCCTGGGAAAAGAATCTAAAGGCTTCATTTTGGCTTTTAATTTTTTCCAGCTACTTTTACCCTCTGAGTCTTCAACCCCTTCTTCCCACAAGGAAAGGTACAAGCCTTACTAGTTTGGAAAACCCAATGCCGGAACCAAGATAGAGGAAGATGAGAGGGAAAATGATGAAAAGTGGTAAGTATGGAAGGAATGGACGATGACCTTTCATAGACCAACCTAGTGGAAACTCATTCTGAAGGGAACCAACTTACTAGGGTATGCTTGTCACCACCCCTAGGTATGAACAAGTTAGAGAGCATAATTTACAAGTAAATGTTACGAAACAAAATATATTTCAATGCACATATTCAAATGCTTCGAAAATATGAGTGACACATACCATGATACCCACACTCATTACCTCATGGAGCAAGACCCACTGCTACTTCGGGATCAAGGCAATCGGATGGATGTTGTTTCTGCTAACAAATAGAGTGCACTGAAGAAAATATGGGGCCCTCCAGGGCCAAGATCAAGTCATATGGCTCTTGGTACTCCATGTCTAGGACCTGTGGGCCTCGAGACATAATCTCCTTAGTTATCCATAGGATAGGGGATAACAGGACAAACTTATCATATTGGGTTTTGATTTATTTTTTATATGTCTCATTAATGAGAGAAGAATCATGACGGGTTTCATTAAAAAAGATTAGATACAGGAAATGATCTTCTTCAACATAGATGTTGGGCAAGAGCTCTATGGCTAGTTTCAGAGATGGAATCTTGCATTCAATTAACAAAAATGATTCTAACCCATACACCAGTTGGAAAGGTTTGAAACCAATGATGGTCTTGATGGAAGTCCGATAAACCTAGAGTGATGAAAAAAGTTGTAAATGCCAACTATTTTTATTCACCCCCACCATGCGTCGAAGCATGGTTTTGAAGACTTTGTTTATGGATCCAACTTGTCCATTGGCTTGAGGTTAGTATGGGGATGAGTTCTCATGTTGAAAAACCAATTTGGTACACAACTCACTCATCATATGATTTTGGAAATGGGATCCGTGGTCAGTTATGATAGCTTGTGGGACTCTAAATCTAGAGATGATGTGGTTAAATATGAAAAATGTTGTAGTTCAACCATATTTTAGAAATGTAGGTATAGCCTCAACCCATTTAGTGAAATATTCGACTGCGAGGACAATATAACCATGCCCCTTGGCTGAGGTAGGATTACATTTTATAAAATCAATTCTCCATTTTGCAAAGGGTTCGATGGCGACGATTGGATAGAGCATAGCAAGGTGGGTACATGCTTTTTTTTGAAAAAATTGACAAGGTGGGAATTTTTTAACAACCTCAATACAATCTTTGAAATATGATGGAAAAAAATTACCTGCACGTAATATTTTATGGGCGATAGACATCCTAGAGAGATGACTTCCACACGATCCTAAGTGATAGTCATTTAATACATAATCAACCTCTTCATGGGTCAAACAATGACGTAGGACAATATCAATACCACAACGATATAGAGTGTCATTGACAATAAGGTAATATTTTGAATGATCTCATATACGATATTGCTCGTCATGTGAAATATATGGGTGAAAGAATTGGGCCTGGAGATATTAAAGAACGTATACATACCACAGATCAAACATCTTGATAAGGAATAGTGAATCATCATGAAAGGAATCATTGGGATCATTTTCCTCATCAATATGGGGAAGATCGCAAATCAACTCGACAAAAACCAACGATTTATTTGCTTTGTATTTGGTTAACTTGAGATCGAATTCTTGAAGAATGATGATCCATTTTGAATCTTTCCCACACATACTTGACAATTCAATATGTGGTACATGGGGTTCGAGTCAACAATAACTATGGTAGTGCGAAGTAAGATGTAGTGTCGAAATATTTGGATAGGGATGATCGCTTTCAAAGCCAACTTTTCAATGTGTGAATATTGAAGTTCAGGATATGAAATGTTCTTAATTAAATAATATATCACATGTTATGCATCGTCTTCATCCTCTTGAACTAACACCATGGAAATAGTGGAAGTGGAGGTGGAGAAGTGAAGGATATAATATCTCATACAGTTAGGGTGGTGTATCAGTGGTGTATGTGTCAAATCATTTTTGAGAGTGTCAAATGAGCATTGAGCAATTTCATCCTAGATGAAAGGGACATCCTTTTGCATCAATCTCATGAATCCTTTCGTGATTTATGCGTAATTGAAGATGAAATGGCATAGAAATTTTTCCTTCCATTACAAACTTTGGAGTTTAGTAAGGTTCTTGGGAGGAGGTAAAGCGAGGATATCTTTCACTTTTAAAGGATCCACCCTAATCCCGTATTTAGATACTAAGGATCCTAGGAGTCACCCTGATTTGACATCAAAAATGAATTTGTGGGGATTAAAACATATGTTGTAATGTCGACATATAAGAAAGATCACCCTCAGATAAACAATATGATTTTTTCAATGAGCCAAATGGGATGGAAAGTTATCAAGGTAGGGATCAACAATATGCTTTATGTCATGGAAAGCGTACGACATAGCCTACTAGAAAGTAGCTCCAACATTTTTAAGTCCAAAGGGTAATTTACGATGCGTGAAAGGCCCCCATGGGAGGATAAAGGATATTTTGTATTGATCATATGGTAAAATATCTATCTAGTTATAGCCCGAGAATCCATCCATAAAATAGAAAATTATGCTTCTGACACAATTATCAATAATTTGGTCGATGAAGGGTGTAGGGTAATTGTATTTTGGACAAGCCTTATTTAGATCACTATAGTTGATGCAAACTCAAATTTTCCCTTGTTTCTTTGTGACTGGAACAATGTTGGAAACACATCCGTTCAGAGGTACAGGGTAAATGCAAACCATATTTCAATAATTTTTCTACTTCTACTTTTATTGTCGCAGTTTTCTTAGGATGAACAGGGAGAAGTTTTTATCGTACAATTTTATCTCCAGGATAAGTTTTAATTTCATGCACAATGATCGAATGGTCAATCCATGGAATTTCTTCATAGCTCTAGGAAAAAAAATCGTAGAATTATTTAAACAAGGAGGTGTAGTTTTGAACTTCTTTAGTTGAATAGTTCACACCTAATTGTATGTTTCCCGTGACACCTTCTTTTTCTGATATGTGTGATGATTCTTTGCGATATGTTTCTCAAATTTCCCTTGGATATCATATCTTGAATGAGTATCAGATATTGAGGATTGTCAAGAATATCAAATGGAAAGATAGATTGAATATCTTTCTCAATTTCATCCAAACTAGGAAGAAAGGATGAGAAATGGTGGTTATCATCCCATGGTGACTCTTCTATATTAAGCATTTCCATTATGGATTCATCCAATGGAAAAAATTGTAGGATGTAATCAAAGTTCGATGATAAGGAATCTAACTAGGATGGTAATGAATAAGAATTAGATGCCACCAGATGTTCCTCATCAGGTGAAGGAGAGGCATATTCGATTTCTTTGTATTCATCCTTGGTTGGACTAAGTGGCATAGTGTCACCTAGTGTATCAAATTTTAAAGGACTAGGTATGATCCAAGGATCATATGATTCAAGGGATTGATGTACCGTGGTTGAAATCATGTTCATTGTTGTGATATGTTGTAAATTTGGAGGAACAAGTGTGGGGAAAGTTCCCATGAGCAAAGAATATTTCAGTAATCCAACACCCACACTCTCGTAAGTAATTGTTGAGTCCCACAAAAATGGGATGTTGTTGATACTTTAGTTGCGGGAATTGGGTGTACAATAATATAACTAATAGATACTAACTATTTTTCCTTGATGAGGAAACTTTACATGTCTAAAAATAGAAGATGCCACATCAGTCATAGCATAAAATGAGCTTCATCCAAGTAGGAAATTATAATATAAAGGAGCATCGACTACTTCCACATCGACGTAAACAATTCCCCCCCCCACCCCCAAGTTTAATGACTAAAGATTGCAATAGTCCATGAGGTCTAAAACCTTGTCCCTAAAATGATTTCAACATGGTAGGATATTGATTAAGACCTGGAGATTTAAGGCCTTTCCAACAAGCTAAGGACATGACACAAGTTAATGCTCCTTCATCCAATATAGTGCGATGAATTTTTTTATTGTAAACAAAAACTTCAATTTGAAATGAAAGTTGGTGAGAGAGCCTTGATTTATAATTTTCTAGGTTAAACATGATAGTATTGGATGACTCGATATCTACAACTCCAATGGCTTCCAAGAGAGTCCTACATTGACTAGGGAAGTGTTGTAGAAATTTTAGTGCTTACATTGCAAAAGGTGCTAGAGCCATATATTCAACTATGTTGTAGTTCAGGGTAGCACGAGAGTTCGGATTAAGTGTCGAATTTTGAATAGTACTCTTGGGTGGTCGTAATATAGAGCCAAAATTTGGTTTCTCAATCCGGAAAGATCCAGATGGAGGGGTAACAAAAGTGGAAGGTGGATCAATCACTATTCCATTAGTTACACTCTCTTTACCCATTTTCCTTGTTGGGGTGTCATATGTTTGCATCCTAGTGGTAAAATATACACCATTGAACATATAAATGTTAGCACTTGAGGAAGCATCCTCTTTAGGAGGATGACCTTGGTTTCCTCCTTGTAAAGGTGCAAGATTTTGTGCAACCAATGACTGTTGTTGTGGAAAAGGATGTGTCAAAACAACAGGTTGGGAATTTCCTTTAAATATTTTTGATACTTCTTATTGGTGAGGACAGTCTCTTATGTAATGATCTTATGCACATATGAGACAGGGAAATTTTTGTTTTCGTTGTTGTTTATTTTCAGTAGAAGGTGGTTGTGCTTGTGTTTTTGTATTTTCTGTTTGATTATTATTTTTCTTTGATTTATTTTTACTCTTCTTTTTCCCCTCATATTGAAGTGGTGAAGTAGAATGAACTGCATTTACTTCGAAAAATTTATTTGGGGTGGAATTAGATGGAACATAAGTATTCACTATAGTCGGGGTAGATAATGAATGATTTGTAGTTCCAATCGACTGTGAAGAAGGTTGAGTTTTGACAGAACCAATAATACCGTCAGAATGAGAGACAGATGATGGTTGGGATGGATTAGCTGATGTATGGGAAGAATTTGGGATCGATTCGTATAAGGTACCAGATTGGGAATAAAACAAATCCATATATTGGGCATGAGAAATAGCTTCTTCTTTTGTAAATATGCCTCCCATTACCACATCACGAGCACTAGGTGGAAACATGGATTTTTTGAACCATTCTTCCAACAAATTGTCTAGGATGGTGGCTTTGATTAGTTTTTTTCCTCATCTCCATTCATGAATATGATTAGAAATGTGTACGAAGTTGGTATAACAAAGAGAGGTCAAAATTTTCATTTTGGTTCCGTATATAATTGGCATTTGAAAATGGGTGATGAAATCCATTGCAAGAGAATTGAAATCTTGAAAAGATCCATGTTGTAATTCAATATACCATTTCATTGCAGAGCCCGTAAGAGTATGATGGAAAAGTCACAAACAAATAGAGTCATCCATAAATGAGTTTGATGAACACCAAAGATGAAATGTCCTGACATGGTTATTCGTATCTTCTCCAGGTTTATCGTCAAATTTTGGAACATCTGATGGTAACTTGGTGGGAATTATTGGCCAGAAAGGTGAGTGAAAAATGGGATCATTTGTCAATCTCGACAGGTCTAGAAGATCTAAAGTAGCTAGAAAATGTAATTGTCGATTACTTTGGGGATGATACTGGTGAGTCATGGGAACACCAGTAGGACCGTAAACTAGTTATTTTGGGAAGTTATATCTATAAGGTCCTCCCATATATGGTTGTTGATCATTTTGTCCAGCAAAAGTAGGAATCATTTGTTGGTGAACTTGGGTAAAAGATTAAGGAAATCCCATTTGACCTTGAGGAGGATAGTTGGTGTGACCTTGAGGAAGGTAAATAGGTGGCCCTTGAAGAGGATATCTAGTTTGAACTTGGGGAGGATAACTAGTTTTACCCTGAGGAGGGTTCTTATTGGACTAATCGATAAGTGCAGACACAAACAGATCTCCCTAATTTCACACAAAACTAGAACAAAACAAGACAGAATATAAAACTTTCCCTAAGTTTCAATCATCAAGCATAGTAACTAATAAGAGATAAATGACATACCTTTTAAATGTCATTTTCCCTGGCTAGTGTTATCCTCGCTCCATTCCAAGGCTTATGGGATGTTGAACCTACAAAAATACACAATCCAACGAAGTGAAAGAAACAACGTATACTCAACAAAACCTTTGTATGTGATCAAGGAGTCATACAATAAAATAAGAACAATTTTATGGGAAATAAATATATTACTATATTAGAAATATGAAAAGAAGAATAAAATTGATGCCTTGATGTTGTAAGGTCCCTTGAAATAGTTCCTTGCTTCCCACACACTTATGGTCCATGGATTCTATGATTGCAGATTTGATAGCTACTCGCAATTACCATTCAATCATGTTATATCCAACTTTTCCAAGATAATTTTCCAAGCTACAAAACAACTAACTTTCCCCATGAGAAATCCTCTCCTTTTATAGGATGAAAAGGATAGGGTGAGGAGTTTATGATGATCTCAAGAGATCATGGATGCATCTCAGATACAAACTGATCGGAGGCAACATCACTAGCGAAGCTTCTCCTTCTGGAAGCATCGAGAATATTCTCATTTTTCCCACGTACGAAGATTGTCGCACCCCTATAACTGAGAAGAGTGAGACGATGTCATAGGCCAATTTTAGTGCAGTAAGAGATGATATGGGACCATCACACCCATAACATTAGGTAGGGTGTGATGATTCTCCTTAATAGGGTTTTTACAAAGGAAAAGACAACTTCTTCTCTCAGGAAAAGTTCTTCTCCCTTGTTTCTTCAAGAATTTGGGCCACTGATCCTTCTAAAGACAAAGGATAGGTTTACATCATTAATGGTCATAGGGGTGAAGAAAATAATGTGTAATAGAGATCCCCCAAAGTACGAATATAAAATGGAGTGATAGTTGAAATACTTTATCGAGTGTGTGTAGGGAACATGGAACACGTCAGTCAAAAACCTACCAACAAACAAGGAAATACAGTACAATAATACACCATCACTGAGGTATGAATTCCCATACTTATAATAAAAATGACTCAAATAATAAATGATGACATGCAAAGATCCATGTCAAGTAAGACAAGTCCTGGCCACCAAACATACATTGTGGATCTATGCCAATATGACTCAAATCTGAACATAGCCACCAAAAATACACTGTGGATCTATGTGTTAAAGACTCAACTTTGAACATATCCATGAGACATACAATGTGGATTTATGAAACAATACAATATGAATATAATCCAATGAAACCTAATTCTGTTAGAAAATATTTAGGGTCTTCATCTCCACCACTCTATTCTACGAATCTAACCATGAGAATACATGTGCTGAAGTCAAACATGGTAGAAACCACTTGATTACCGGTCATTAATTAATATCATTAACAAGTGCGAGGGAAATCACCATTAATGTCAATGAATCCCAAGGTACTCTAGTACAATCCAATGAATGTGAATTAATGAGATGAAGTCGAACATTCGGTGGAATCTCCTTATCAAGGGTCAATGACGAAAACCTAATGTCGAAAGAGAGGAAACCTGTCATTGGGGCATGCAAGTTCCATGGTACCAATTAGTTTCTAAGTCTAATTCCTAGATAATGAGTTGATGTCGAGAGGAAAAGACTCGTCATATGAGGTCCTTAATGTATCCCCCATCAATGACATGAACCGAGTAAAAATATTTGAGGTAGATCAGAGTAACAAGTTATTCAGGAATGACTCAGGGATGGTCGACACAATAGAAGGCTTAAGGATTGCAGAAATGGCCGAAACAATAGAAGGCTTCCCGGTTTTAACTTCTCTTTGAACATATTGATGACACGACAATTATATTGGCAACACTAACTCAACAACAGGGATCACAAACGGAAATGTAATCTTATAAAGGAGTATGATCAAGAGACAAGTAGATTTTCCAACCTAGACACAAAGCGAGTGAAAGGGTGTCATGTTCAAAGGTGACTCTTTCATAGAATATAGGTTTAGATACATTTCTTTCCCAATTTTGCCCTGCCATTTTTGGTGAGCACCTCTTTATTTTTACACAAGCTTGAGGAGGATAACATATGTTTGAACTATAGGCTCATCCTTTGGATGAGTCCCTCGGATTATGTTTAACAAAACCTAAGAAGGAGTGGTTGGGTCCCATATGGGCCTTTTGATGTTTGTTTAATGAGTCCAAGGAAAGAAAACTCAAGGGGTTTTTCAATTTTAGAGAGTCTAAAAAACACTTAAAGAGAACACCAACAGGTCCTTTTTCATAAACTAATCTAAAGAGACTGAAAAAGTGATAACCTACTGCTCATTAGATGTTTTCTTCAAATATGTTTACGAGAGTGAAAAGAATAAGGTCGCTCGACCATATTTTCATGTTTAGAGAGTCTGAAAAGAGCTTAAAGAAGACTCCAGGGGGGGTTCCTTTTTCATATAACATTTACGAGTCTGAGAAAGTGATAAAAGTATATTTAATTACATTCTCATTGATTAACAATCAAGAGAAATAACTAAGACTAAGCTCGAGATTATTTTCATTTTTACACAAGATAAAAAAAAAAAAAAAAATTATTCTTGGGGTAGATTTTATTTTTACACAAGATTAAAACTAAACACAACTATGATTGGACTTGGTTTCATTTTTACACAATCTTGAACTAGACAAAACTATGCTCAAGGTAGGTGGTTTCATTTTTACACAACCTCGATCTAGAGAAAAATATGCTTGAGGTAGGTGGTTTCATTTTTACACAATGTTGAACCAAAAAAAACTATGCTTGCACTTCCCAACGCATAACACATGGATGGTTGGTACTTACCCCTAGATTTCGAAACTAGCGCCTTAAATTTAGCATGAAGTCTAGAGGTTGAAAGAATTACCCCCCAAGATTTGATTCATCCAATGGCACAGGCAGAGAAAAGGAATATTCAAATACTATACGTAACGAAATACTTGACTCAATAGAAGAAGGGGGGGTGGGGGGAATCTATTTCATTTTCTAACGAGCTTGACACAAGAACAAGAACTATGCTCAAGAATCTAGGTTCAATCACCAGACATCTATTTAATTTTTTAACGAGCTTGACATAGAAACATGAACTATGCTCGTAATCTCTATTTCATTTTTTAACGAGGTTGCTACAGAGACATGAAAACTATCCTCATTGTTGGTTTCATTTTTTAACGAGCTTGAAATAAGGAAATCATGCTCAAGACTGGTTTCATTTTTTAATGACCTTGAAATTAGAAAACCCTACTCATCACTCCTCTTCTTGATCATGGCTTCCAATAGGACAATGGTCCAAAAGGAAACCATGTCAAGGGACAAAACTTGGGCATGGCCTCCAAGAGATCTTCACTTGATGGAAGAAACACACTCTAGAAGGAACACATGTTGAGGGTCGCGATAGGGGTAAGGAGATCAAGTTCCAATAACCCTACCAAAGAGATCACCATGTCAACTATTGGATCCAAGTAATAATATATTTATCTGATAATGACAGGCTCATCTGCATCAGTAGCTAAAATCATTGGAGATAATGCCACATAATCGACCTGTGGTGGGGGTGATATTGTCTACTTATAATAACCATTTAGGGAGGTCATTGAATTGATGGTCAAGTCAGGGCCAATGAATGGAAGTTGATCAATAGTCACAAATATTCCATCGTGAGGAAAATATATCACACGAAAAAGAGTGCACATGATAGCTTTCATGACATAGACGTAATATCACCCAAGGAGTAAATTGGAATCCAAGGGGTCTTGGACTACCATAACATCAATAAAGACATTCCCCCCCCCCCCAAAGTTATGTGAAACTAAGGAAGGACTCCTAAAGGGTGAATAATCACCATTGAAGTCACCAATTTTGTTATTGGACTAATTGGTAAGTGTAGACACAAACAGATCTCCCTAGTTTCACTCGAAACTAGAACAAAACAAGATAGAATAAAAAAAAGTTCCCTAAGTTTCAATCATCAGGCATACTAACTAACAAGAGATAAATGAAATACCTTTTAAATGATTTTTGTACTCACTAGTGTCATCCTCACTTCATTCCAAGTCTTATGGGATGTTGAACCTGTAAAAAGACACAAGCCAATGAAGTGAAAGGAATAGTGTATACTCAACAAAACCTATGCATGTGATCAAGGAGTCATAGAATAAAATAAGAACAATTTTATGGGAAAGAAATATATTAATGTATTAGAAATATGAAAAGGAGAATACAATTGATGCCTTGATGTTGTAAGGTCCCTTCCAGTAGTTCCTTGCTTCCCACACACTTCTGATCCACTGATTCTGTGACTACAGATATGATAGCTACTCACAATTACTATTGAATCAAGCTATAGCCAACATTTCCAACCTAATTTCCCAAGCTACAAAACAACTAACTTTCCCCATGATAAATCCTCTCTTTTTATAGTATGAAAAGGATAGGGTGACGAGGTTAGGATGATCCCAAGAGATCGGGGATGTGACTTAGATCGAAACCTATCGAAGGCCACCTCACCAGAGAATCCTATCCTTCTAGAAGCATCGAGAAGATGCTCATTTTTCCCATGTACAAAAATCATCGCACCCCTATAACTGAGAAGAGTGTGACGATGTTGCAGGCCAATTTTAGTGCAGAAAGAGATGATCTAGGATCCTTGCACCTCTAACATTAGGTGGGGTGTGATGATCCTCCTTAATAGGGTTTTTACAAAGGGAAAGACAAATTCTTCTCTTAGGCAAAGTTATTCTCCCTTCTTTCTTCAGGAATCTGGGCCACTGATCCTTCTAAAGACAGGATATTTTTACATCATTAATGGTCATAGGGGTGATGAAAATAATGTGTAACAAGGTAACTAGTTTGACTCTGAGGAGGGAAACCATTTTGACCCTATGGAGGAAAAGTTGATTGACCTTGAAGACCCCAAGTGGGATTCAAGACACCCGAGAATGGTTGTACAGATTATAGTCCCAAATAATTAGGATTTAAATATCCTCCTGAAGGGTTTGGATGAAAATATCCTCCTTGAGGTGATACCCAGGTTTTTTGTGTGTTTCTGACAAAAGAACTTGAAATTTGGACCCCTTCCATACGTTGGGTAACAACCAGTACTTGTCCACTGAATGAGGGATTCCCTCCCAAAGGAAAATTTCCACTGAAAGAAGTTTATACCCTGATAGGAATTTGTCAACTAAATGAGGGTTTCCCCCTAGTAAGGACTTGTCCCATAGTTGGGGATTGTGTTACGACATGGTTTTTCATTCTAAGATGGGAAGGTGTCCCAATGAGATTATGTGGTTTGAATGAATTTTATTCTTGAATAAGCATCGTTAGTGTAACCATGATAGTACTTTGTATATGAATAGGAAGGAAAATACATGTTATCAACTCACTCGATATTTGACCTGAATTTGCAGCATTATTAAATGTTGTTCCTGTAGGGTGGCCAAGAAAATGGCTTGAAGGTCTTGCATCTGCACTAGTAGTGACATATGTATGTGGAGGGACAAAGAGTGGTCTATTCAGATTGAATTTTTCATAAATATCACTGATCTATGGATTTATCCATATATTAAGAAAATGAGTTTGATGTGGATCTACCATTTCAGTAGAGTGGATAGGGGTTGTATACTCTTCATTTTTATTGGGTTGTTTTGATTCCATTTTAACTTCTCCAAATTTCCTTGAGTATAATCTAGGATAATCCTCAACTATGACATTTCCTAAAGAGAATACTCAGAGAATAAGTGGATCAAGAGGATTGGTCAATGGCGGATTTACAGGGATGATAGAACCTTCTTGAACTATTACAATTTCTCCCTCAAGATGTTCAATCAAAGGAGCAACAACACTCTCAGTGTCTAAATAGTTTTCAAATACTTCATGAAAAGTGTCTTAAGGTGAATTGGGAGATAAGGGTTTATATCCTTTTGGAGGAAACCCTTGCATCCTACATGATCGATTAAGATTGTTTTTATCCACAGTACCAATATTAAGGACAACTAAGGGGAACAAACAACACTCGCTAAAAATATAGAAAACCAACATGGAAAAAAATAGCTTCTCACCATGAACTTACTCGTTGGTGATGAAATCTAACATCACTTGAACAAAGTGAGAAGGGATGGGATTGAGCAGGTGGATTAGTTACATTGGGGACCTACTTAATCGACTTACTCCTTGGTACAAGTTTCATCATGATTTTATCTTTAGGTTACCCTCCAAGG
Source organism: Picea engelmannii (assembly GCA_009831015.1). Taxonomy (NCBI): domain Eukaryota; kingdom Viridiplantae; phylum Streptophyta; class Pinopsida; order Pinales; family Pinaceae; genus Picea; species Picea engelmannii. The sequence continues at coordinate 589,512 of ML784002.1, forward strand.
ACCCCGAGTGAGTTTGACCAATGTCTGACCCAGGTACAACAAAGACTCCCCTTCTCCTTCACCTTGTGTATAGACCCTAAATATTATGGCCACTAAGGTTACCAACTCATAGTCAACCTCTAGGTGGGTACAGTCAACATTCAATTTCGAATTTATGGGAAAGATATCAATTCCAAAATTATTCAAGAGAATTGAAGACAAGTGGACTCGTAAACTCTTGAGGACCCCGAACAGATTCAGGATTCAAAAGGATCCAAGACCAAATGAAAAAAAATGGTTCTCAGGAATAACCTCGAGTATACAATCGTACCTCTATGATTGGTTGAGCCTTGGAGGGTAATATTTGTTTCTCTCCTACACACGACCTCGTGTTTAACCCCTGTGTGAGAGGGACATCCAACTATGCTTATATGAAAATTGGATTTTCTCTCCCTATCACAATATTCTATGTTTTTATTTAATTCTTTTGAGAGTTAACCCCATAGCATATTCCAAATATTTGTCCTCTAATGTTGGTGTAAATGTCTAAAAATTAAATTTTCTAGATGAATTTTAATTAGTGTTTATTTTCACAGTTATTTGTTACTCAAGGGTGAAGGATAGTGAAACTAATGATGTTTTGAGACTTGACTCCAAAAAGAAAGAAAAAATAATGATATGCAATTTTTCTTTTTCGATGAACTTCTATCTATGGGAAGGAGAAGAGATTTTTTCTTTTCGTCACTAACAAACACTCAAAATAATGCAAAAACTTAATGCAATTTTGTTCCCAAACAATAATTCATACATTTTCCAAATTATCAAAAAGAAAACTCTTTCAATTTCCAATATCAATGCATATGAAGTTCTGCAAATTATCTTTGTTTTATTTTTAGATGCAACCAATGATGTGCTTATAATTGTTCATTCTTTAACTAATAATGAAATAGTTCATAACTAAAATGGAATATAAAATGAAGCAAAAGATCGTCCAAACAAATATACTCAGAAAATAAATCAAAGAAAATTAAACTCACTCAAACAAAGATCCAAAAAAGACAAGAAATCAAGAAAATCACACTCAATAATCTTTGAAAAGTGAGCAGCAAGAAATGAAATCAAAGCTAGGTTGTGGTAAGCAACCGAGTTTCAATTCATTCAATCAAAATAAGACTGACGAGGAACTCGATGACGAACAAACCCTCACAGAATCTTATAATTAAGAATATAAAATATGATCTCGTGAAACAGGGATTGAACCATTGAAAGGTAAAAAAAACCGATCTCGCAATCTACAAAGAATTTGCAAACTCAAAAAATATGAATAAAATTTCTTTGAACCAAATAGAGAAAAAAACAAATGGAGGACTCCTAGGTTAAAACCTTTGATCAATAAAACTAAGCAGAACTTGGCAGACCTAAAGATTCTCACAAAGATTAAACGATGACACTCTTATATTCAAGGAGATAGGGTGGAGTGGTGATTGATGTAATTCTACTGGGGAGCGTCAGGATGATAGTGGTGCTCTAGTGCTCACTGCAAGGGAGGGACAGTTCTGGAAAATTTCAAAAATAAGTTGAAAAAGGATAAAAACTTAGGGATATCCAGTCAATGAATCTTTGAACATTTCAATAAAGAAAAGGAAAGAGGAAATTGATTCAGAATTAGGAACCAATCAAGATCTAATGATAGGAAAGGATTTAGATGATCCAAGGAAAGACTATTCAAAGTCTCTCCCCAGTGGAGTCACAAATTTATGTTTTAGAATGCTTCCTCTGTAGATAGGTGAAACCTCCCTTGGGTGCTTATACGCCTATCACCAAGATAGAAAATTACAAATGGTTTCTATATTCGTTTTATATCTAACTCAACTAATCAAATGATAATAAGAAAAGTGTGACATATCTTATTCTAGTGGTTCTCCTCAATGCTCCAATCCTCGGGATTGATTTCTAAGCTCCTTAAGTTAGATTAGATCTTGCGAAGAGAAAAAAATATACCTTTCTTATACTCTATACAATTAAAAAAATAAATCTATCTATGAAGACTAAAAAAAAATAGACAAGTAGATGCAAAAGTACACATACTTGAAGGAAATAGGCCATGTATATTAATTAGAGAACCCAAAGTAGATAATTACAATCTGATTTTGAAGATGCAGCATCTCCTCCAAGCTCTCCTCATCCAACCCTTGTGTGAATTATGTAATATCCAAATAATGATGCTATTATTGATTTCTTCCTCCCCTTTCACCTTGGAAATTACTCCAATTTATAGGAATGAGAAGTACAACCAACATGAGAAAATGAGGGATATGGTTTAGGATATGGATCCTTGAGATTTGGATCAGATCCTAAGGTAAATCCCAAGCATGAGGGTCGAATATAACTAACCCAATATGAGATAGTTGTCCCTTAGAATTAGGTGAAAGACATCCCCCTTTTCCCTCAACAAGAATGACACTCCCCCATAGTGAGAGACAAGGATCCATCCTAGCAATGGTGCTCCCCTAACATGGAAGAGGGGGTTCCATGACACTCCCCGAACATGGCTAGGGGGGTGCCACCTTTCAAAAATGCTCAAAAATGGGTTGCGTTTTCTAAGGAAAAGGTGTGTTTCGATTGCCAAATGATGGGGATTTTATTTCTAACATGTTTTAGGGGTTGTGGAAAGTTTTTTTATGGTTTCAATTGGGTTCCAACAATTTCAAAGAATGTTACATCACTTGTGACACTTGTGACATTTTAGGTGTGATAGTTACGACACTTGTGAAACTTACAATGTGATGCATGTGCCACATGTGACACTTTGAATGTGATATTTGCAACACATGAGACATCTTATACAAGCATGGAAATTTGACATGTAACAATGTCTTAGCAAGGAATGACAATGGCATGTCATGGCAAGGCATGGTAATGGAATGGCATGGAAATGACATGGCATGAACATGTTTGTGGGATTGGATTTGGGAGGACCCTTTGTCTCCTTGTGTGCTCTAACCCAAAAATTGGGTAGGAATGTGAAATAAAATATCATAGACGGTGAAGGGAAAAGAATAATGGTTTCAAGTGTCCCTGGAGGAATTTTGGTAACATAGCATTACTTTTTATGGTGTGTCTTGAAATGTGACCTCAAAACCTTTATTTGTAGGTGGAAAATGATGCCCATTCTAATATCTAGTTTCCATGTGAACTCTCTCATTGTATTGATAAAAATTAATAAGTTTAGTGAATATCATGGAAGAATGAATAGATGTTATTAATAATTGATGTGTTTAATAAAATTTACATATACCCACTACACAACCTAAACAAACATGAGTGCATTAATGAGTCATTAACTAGTCTTTTTGGAATTTATGAAGGGTTACACATAAATAAAATAATTGTATATATGTCATGCATAGAAAGAGGGGAATAATGTGTGTGACCTAGAAAATGGTCAAATTATGGATTGAATCAACTAAGAAACTAACAACTAAGCTTCTCAAATGAATATCAAGGGAAGGCTAGGGTTTGAAGAATCCAACTTATAACAACCCATGATAAGATATTGGTAGGTGCATGTACTTCATATTCTAAATATATATGAAGTGTTTGAGTTGTCCAAATGTTGTGTACTTTCACAATTGAATTTTAGCTTAGGTCATCTTCATAATTGAGTAATTCTAGTACTAGTTATGGAGGTTAATTTGACATAAAATTGTTAAGAGATTTACAATTATGTAAAAGATAAATGACAAAATTTATTTCTATAATAAATTATTTTAATATGCCATTTTTTAGGTCACAATATTTTCAAGTGACCACTATTTGAGGGTGGTTTTTCATTGGATTTAAATGGAGATAATTCAAGAGGTAGTCCATATTGTTGGTCGTAAGTTAGAATACGGATATCCACAACATTTATGCAAATAATTCAAAAGGAATGATCTATTGATGATGTAGAGATACATGGTTCATTAGCAAGCAATGATATGTGAGAACCATTAATTGCTTATGGATTTAACACTTAGAAATATTTTCCACCATAAGATATTTGTTAATGCATAACACAATTATTTATAATCACTTTAGAATAAAATAAATGTTTTACTATCCTAAAAATAGGTTGTTAGGTTTTTAATAAAATTATAGGATAAAGTCATGTCTTGGGTTAAATAAGAACATTGTATGATTTTTTTCTTAAATCATGAGTCATAGGTTTGTTTGTCATGGGTAGGGTTTTCTTCTTTAACCATGTAACTTATGATTTTTGTGCCAAGATGTGGGTTTTCATGTCACTAAAGGTTCATGATTTCGTTTCAATACATTCGTAGTCAGTCTTGTCAAAGTTCTAATGATTTCATGAAATCAAATCTATCAAGGACATGGGGCATCATCAAGAAAACCATTGCGCAGTGAAAGTTGTTGTAAAATATCCTAATGTTGCATATGGAGGTATGATGAGGTATGATGGCATAAGTCATGATTTAATTGAAGTTATGTTTCAAATTTATCCTCCTTCTAGGTAAAGAAAGAATCAAGAAATCATTTATCTTCATCCACAATTTCAAAACCTCCCGACCAAGATTGATGCATAGAGATTCATGTTGTTGTTCATTGTTGTGAAAAGGGCATAGAGGAAAATGTTGTTCATTGCTGAGCATAAGACACTAGTCTCATTTTCTACACACAAGTCCCTTTTCTGTTCGTTGTTGTGCACTATGTACAGGTTACTATTTTCATTTGTTGCACAGAGGTTACTACTTTCATTTGTTGGCACAGGATCCAGAGTATCAGAATTTGAAGTGTTAACTTGATACAACAAGTTGAAAATTGTAATTTATTGTTTCACACCTGTTCTAATGATCATTGCACATACTTACAGTCTACACATGGTTGACACAAACCAACATCATGAAAACTCCAAAACATACAAGAAATAATCTAAAGGCTGGTTATATCATGAGGTTTGAGCCACGGGGTTTGAATTTGGTAAACACAAACCCAATAATTAGAGAATCCTTTCAACAAGTGGGTTGCATCAGGTTTTGTGAAAAAATTCAGGGGTAAAACAAACATGTGGCGAGGGAGTTTGCAGATAATTTTGATGGTGCTAAGGATAAGGTGGGAAACCTTCAGTTGTAGGTTTCTGAAGATAGCATTTCTACTACTAAAAAAATCCCTACTCATGGAGAATAATCGTTCAAAGGTATGCAGTTAGATCTGTCTTACCATCATGATTTTCTGAAGCCTAAATTTAGAATTACTAAATTTGGAGCTACCATACCTAGAGAGTTTTTATTGGAAATTCATAGTGATTTGATAAGGGTTATCCAGAGGTTTTTTACATGTGAAGGGAGATTTAATAGGGTTTATCAATACCATATCAGGATCATAATACACTTCACTAGTAAGAAGCCTTTGAATCTACCATATTACCTTTTCAGAAGTCTAGGAAGGATGTTTGACAGAGTACAACTAAGGAAGGAGCAAGGAGATGTTATCCTCTTTCATTTTTATTTGATCAAACCGTTAGTATTAGAAGAACTCAGAAAGATAAATCGAGAAGGGGAGTCTTTTATAAATTGATCAAGAATAGTAGTAGATTCCCTATAAAGCCCACAAAGTTTGAGAAATGCACCCTCATTAGTAGAAAGAACTGCAACATCAATCCTTGAGAGTTTTGTTAAGGGAAAAAGAGACTAAATATCCTGTAGCAAGTTGGCAAGATAAAAATAAAGGGAAGAAACTCCAATTCTCTCTAGAAGTGACGAAAGCCCCTAGCAAACCACTGACCATGTCTACAATAAAGAGAATGCATGTTATACATACATTACAGGAAATTAGTGAGACTCCAAAAACCTTCATGCAACCAACCCTCTCAGATGACAGAGACACTTCAATTATTGAGTTGCGAGAATAGTTGAAGAAGGATCACTTTGTCATAGCACAGTTGCAACATTAAAATAGAGAATTGAAGAAGAAGTCTTTAGAAGAATATTTAAGGAAATATACCTCTGTGATAGAAGAAAGGTCGTCACTATCAACTCCAACTAGTTCCAAAACAAGGAGTAAAGGGAAAGCAATAGATAAGTCTCCATAGGTAGAGGAGATTCCTAAGCCCAGTGTGACTTTAACAAGGTCCTCAACTAGGAAGTTGTAGCATCAATAGGGAATCCCATCACAGAATCAGACAACAAAAAATAAATATGATGAAGGAAAACACACTTTTACGAGGCTAAATAAACAACTCAGAGAAGTGAAAAAAGGTGATATTTCAACTCAGGGAGGGAGATAGGGAATTCAAAATGAATTTTTCATAACACCTAAGAGACTGTGGAACTACAATAGAAAAATATGCATAAATGGTGATAAGGACCCTACCATTACATAGACAGTTGAAGAGTTTTTATCAACAAAACCTCATTTTGAGGAAGGAGAACAAAACCCTCAAGAAAAGTTTGCAGCAGATGGAGATTGGAAAGAAGGGAAATCTTGACTTGCTAGCTGAAGCAGCAAAGAACTGAACCACTAAGACTTTTTTGACACATTTTTGTCATTTTTCCATTTTGACTCCATTTTTGCAAAAGGTCACATACATAAGAACATTATTTGATCAAAGAGGCACTATTACTCATGAGTTTGATGATTTGGGAAATAAAGGGAGATTTACATAAGTATAAAAATAACTATAAGGAGCCACATCATCTTCATAAGATCGAAATCACCCTCAGAAAACGTCAACTATTAGTTAAAGATCAAAAGTAAACATGAGATGGCATACCACTTGTTGTTGCTCAACTCAGTTGCATTTTTCGTGTATGTGGTGATTATGTAGCGAACTTGTTGTGCAACAATGAAAAAATGGCCAAAACACCTCCAACTTAGCTTGAATGGTTCAACAAGTGTGCCAGCTCATCTCTAATGAACATCAGTAATGGAAATCACAATTTGGGTTTCATTTATTTTCATATCAAAGTCATTGAAGTTAAATTAAATGAGTACAAATCGACTCCCTCTTTTTAGCAGTTTGTTAAAGATCTCATGTTGATTATGTGCAACTGTTAGCACTATTGTAGGATTGTAGTTGAATCTGAATTTGATACTATGGACATCTTTTTTTGTATATATTTAGGAAGCCATGAAAAATAAAGGGTTGGCAAGTGTGTATAGGAATACTATTGAAAATATTGTAATTTTTCCTTGTTGTTAATGAAAAAATTGTTGTATTAGAAGTCCTTAAGTTTTTACCACAAAGATATATGTGATTGTGATATTTTATGCATGTGATTCCTACAGTCTTTGATTTCATGTTCTTATAATTGATATTTTATGGTTTCGTCTCTATGTTGATGTGAAATATATGTATCATAACTCATATTTATCAGATGCTCTATTGCATGTAGTTTGAGTTGTACTTCTGTTATAATTTCTTTGAGATTCATCCTTGTTAGATGCCTTGAAGAATTATTGTTTTCTTTGTAAACTGATGTCTACAACATATTTATTTGGCTTAGAATATTACTTTCTATCTTGCCTTCGTTCATTACTTTCTTAAATCTACCAGGTATCCAAAAAGTTCTATTGACTTTCAACTTTAGTGACTCCATATCCCAATGTACTTTCTGTTCATATTGCTACCAACCCTATAAATTCATTTATATTAGAGATCTAGCATTTGAGTTAAATCAAATCAATACTTTTAGTGATTTATTTGGAGAGAGAGACCTCTCTGGGGAAGGGATAGCTTCCAGCCCCAAGTTGGTTTTTAGGTTACTTTTGTACCTATTTCCTCCTCAACCAAGGAAATTATAGAGAGATAACACAAGGGATTAAATACACATAAAATGCATACACTTTGAAATTCAAAGACCTTGAAATTAATATATTCATTAACATAAAATGAAGAAACAATGAGATTCGTAAAAGTCATGTCATAATATATATATATATATATATATATATATATATATATTCAACAACATATAAATTGTACATTTTTTACCAAATGGCACCTCGTGCCCAATATACAAAGTGACACCAAGTGCCCCTGCCTCTCTCTCCCTCCCACACTCTCAAACACTAGAAATACTAGTACATTGCAAGGAAAGGCATGGTAAGGCAATACATTCCCTTGACCTAGACCTAGAAAGGTATTTCAAGACATAGACCTAGACCTAGACTTAGATCATTACCTAGACCTATAAATTTCCTCACCATGCCTCACATTCTCGCATCCACTCCCTCTCTATATACCCCCTCTTCAACTCTCTCCCTATCTCTCTCTCTCTCTCTCCATCCATATATTTCTCTCCCTCTCTCCCTCCCTCCTCCTCTCCCCCACACCCTCTCTCTCCCTCCCTCCCCCTCCCCCTCCCCCTCTCACTCCTCTCTCTCTTCCCCCTTACTTCCCTCCTCCTCTCTCTCCTCCCCTATTTCCCTCCTTTTTCCCTCTTTCTTTCTCTTCCCTTCCTCTTACTATCCCTCTCTCTATCCACCCTCTCTATCTCTCTCCCTTCCTCTCACAGTCTTTGTCTACCCCTCCCCTTTTTATTTCTCTCTCCCCCTCTCACACTCTCACGCACTCTCTCTCTCTCCCCCCCCTCCTTCCTCTCTCTCTCGCCCTCCCTCCCACTATATCTCATCTATATATTATACATCTACCCCTCTCTTCTACATTTACCTCTCTCTTTACCCCCCTCTATATCTTCCTCTCTCTCCCTCTCACACTCTCACACACTCTATCTAATTCCTTTATATGTCTTTCTCTCACTCCCTCCCACACTCTCGCATACACAATTTCTATACCCCCTCTATATATTCCTCTCTCTCCTCCCCACACTATAACACACCCACTCTATACCTCCCCTCTTTTTCTTCCTCTCCCTCCCTCCCACACTCTCACACACACACTTTATATTCCCCCCTCTATGTCTTCCTCTCTCTCCCTCCCACAATCTAACACATTCACTCTCTACCTCCCCTCTTCTTCTACCTCTCTCTTCCTTCCACACTCTCACACACACACTTTCTATCCCCCATTTATGTCTTCCTCTCTCTCCCTCCCACACTCTAACACACACACTATCTACCTCCTCTCCTTGTCTACCTCTCTCCCTCCCACACTCTAACACACTCACTCTCTACCTCCCCTCTTTGTATTCCTCTCTCTCTCTCTCTCTCTCTCTCTCTCTCTCTGTCTCTCTCCATCCCACACTCTCATGCACATACTTTATATCCCCCCTCTATGTCTTCCTCTCTCTCCCTCCAACACTCTAAAACACTCACTCTATACCTCCCCTCTTTGTCTTCCCCTCTCTCCCTCCTACACTATCCCACACTAGAAAGAGTGGTACACTGAAAGGAAAGTCATGGTAAGGTATGGAATTCCCTTGACCTATACTTGGAAATGCATGTCAATACCTATACCTAGACCTAGACCTAGACTTAGACCATGACCTGGAACTAGACCATGCCTCTCCATGCCTCACACTCTTGCATACAATCCCTCTTTATATCCCCCTCTTCGACTCCCTCCCTCTCTATCTCTATCTCTCTCCCTCCATATATTTCTCTCCCTCCTCCCTCCC
>ML784002.1:599118-627808 GCA_009831015.1 Picea engelmannii
TGTTGGCTCTTTAATTCCCTCCCTCCCCTTTATCGATTTAATGTATTCCTCTATTCCTCTCACTCTATATCCCCATACATTTATTTCTCATTATATTCCCCTCCCTCTCTCTCCTATAGTCTCGCCCCATTTCTCTCTTTATATATATCTACCCCCCACTTCCCTCTATATCCCCCATTTCTTCTCACTCTCTTTATCTCCCTCTCCCTCCATATCACACACTCACACACTCCTTGTCCATCCACCCTCTGTTTCTTGCTCTTCCCCCCTCTCACACCGACACATTCTCTCTCTACCTAATCCATATTTATGAGTGGAATGAAAGTAATAATAGACTGTATACAATAACACATAGATATGAAGAAAAAAAAATATATCCAATGAACAATAACTTCTATTGAATAAATAAAATAGGTTGAAACTGTAAAATTGAATAACTGAAAACAACTTGCTTGAATGGTGGTAGATATATCTGAGAAGATATTTGGATTCTATGCACATGTTTCTGAGTAGAATGACTACAATGAGGCTCTAGATTCCTTTTTAACATTATTCATGAATTCCAAAAACCTAACCCTATGATATGAAACTCCAAAATTTATGTGGACCCCGATGGGTAAGTTGGTACCTCAACTTCCTGGGTGTTGGTTGTGGAGCCTAATTATCTTTCTATTTCACAAGTATTTGTTTTCAGCCATGTTTATACCCCATGAAGACTATACACCCTAGAATATTGTACACCCCTCCACATAGGGGGGGGGGGGGGGGGGGGGGGTTGCAGAGGATCCTTTCCCATCCTATGGGGTCTAGGGAAAGTGAGCCTCTGGTGGGGGTTCCTTGTAAATGTATATTGTAATTTCATAGTAAATTTGGACCATTCATTATAAGGTCACAGATTTGATGGTAGAAGTTATGTTAGGGTTTTTTTCCCTAGAAGGAAACCATCTTTTATGAGGGAATTCTATTGCGTCTATGTATCATTGCGAATATTGTATTCTGAGAGAGGATATTGTGAGAGAAAGAAGAGAAATTTACAAAGGGTGTGTTGTAGGTTGTATCCCTTTATTTGATGGATAACAAAAAGGAAGGATGTGGAAATGTCTCTTGTGGACATACACCACACTGGGTGAACCACATATATGTGTGTCTCTATTGTATTGTGTATCTTTTGTGTTTCATTTCCGCATTTTCTTTTATTTTATTGCTTTGTGATCCTCTTTTTCTAACACTGAGATCATAACTTTTGCATACAACATCCATTTTAGGTGTGTGATAGCCCGTTGGAAAGGTCTTTTCAAGAAATACACATTATGCCATAAAACTATGACTATGTCTATAGTTTGACTGTGGAAATCCAAAAATAAACTGTTTAGGACCCCAAAACATACCTGGAAGTACATAAAGATGTACTAACATGAAAACTTCCAAAATAATCCAGTTGCATTAGGTGGGTGACCACCAATCTCCAGCTGTGAGCTGTTTAGGCATTCAAACAACTCCAAAAGTGTAGAACCCACAATTACAAAGAATAACGTGTTGAACTAAAAGCTATCAAGAGGATCCAGTTGGAATAGATGGATGGACACCAATATCCACCTAGATCAGTATGCCCACCTTAGGAAGAAATGGTTTCCATTGCGTTGAGTGATCCCATCAGGTGAGGAATTGTTTTCTCAATTTGGCCCCAGGTAAGCCACTTGCCTTGGTGTACGAACTTCCCTACCTTGACAACACAATAAAATTGGATCCTCTATTGGTGAGTTTTCTTGACCTGTGTGTCCACTATATGATCAGTGGATTCATGTTCCATGTAGTCGGGGTTGAGCTCTGTTGGTGTCAATTTATCTGCGATATTTGAGGTGTCCAATAATGGTGGAAAATATGGTCAAAGGAGGTCCACATTGAACATTGGGTGCAAGCCAAGGAAGGGTGGAGTGTCGAGCTCAAAATAATTGCTATGCACAACTTTGGTGAAAGTGTAAGGATCATAGTGAAGTGGGCAGAGCTTCCTATGAGGCATTATATGACACTATTTCTGCAAATGTCACCAGACCTTGTCTCCCACATGAAATTGGTCTGGTACCTGGTTTTTATCATGGCACTACTTGTATTTAGCATTGGATTTTTGCAAAATATCATGGACCTTTTGGTGGATGTGTTGAATCCGCTCAATGAATCTGGTGGCTTTTTCGGCCTCAGATTGTACATGGGAGGATTCTTTCAGTGTGGGTTTAAGAGGTAGTGCAACATCAATGCGACCAAGGTTTGAAATCCTAGCCCCACCTAAAATGGGCTATGGCTAGTGGAGATATGGAGAGACCTATTGTAGCTATGATGAACATAGGGAAAAACCTCATCCCATGTACATGGATGTTGAGAATTTTACATGCGCAGAATGTGAAAAATCATCTGATTGAAGACCTATGTATCACCATCATTTTGGGGGTGCAAAGTAGTGGATTTAGTGAGCTTGGTGTCCAATAGTGAATCGATACTCGACCAAAATGTGTTGACGAACTTGTTGTAACGATATTAGGTGATGGTATATGGTATCCTAAAATGGACCCACACATGTTCAAAGAAGTGCTTGGTAGTATCTGTCATTGTGATGCTCTTCTTGCAGGTTGTGATAATGGCCATATTCGAAAACCCATCAACCACCAAAAATACACAATCATTGTCATGCTTGGTGGATGGAAGGCCATACATGTAATCCATCGATATGGATTCCCAAGGCCTCTCGGGAGTAGGAAAAGGGGTGTGTAGGATGATTTTCTTGGAAATGGCACATGTAGTGCAAGATCTAATATGCTTGCTGACATATTGTCCAATTTTGGGCGAATAAAAATGTTTATGTAGAATGATCACACCTTTATCCATGCCAAAATGTCCTTCCATCCAAATATAGTAAGCCTCCCAAATCATATTTTCACACTCGCTTGTGGGAACATAGAGGTGGCCCAGATGGCATAAAAATCCATCCTAGATGTGAAAATTGGTGATATTCTCTCTTGTACCCAATAGATGATAGGTGGTGGAGAATTTAGGGTCACGCTGATAAAGTTGGGACCACTTAGATTCCTCATGCCCATAGGAATGGATCATTGTGGTGAGTGCAGCAATGGAAGGGCGACTGAGTCAGTCAACAACACGATTTATGCTCCTTTTTTTATATTTGATGTTGAGATGGAAATATTGTAGGTATGTGGACCACTTTTGATGGAGGTCATTATGAAATTTCCCTTGTGTCTGTATGAACTACAGAGGCTTGTGATTAGTGTGGATGATTGTCTCCTTTCCTAGAATGTAATGTTTCCATTGACGACATACTTGTAAAATGGAATATATTTTTGTTTCATAGGTGGGGTATTTTCATATCGAATATCAGAGTGTCTCACTATGGTATTCTACTATATGACCATGTTGAGTGATAATTTCACCTACAAAATAGTTAGAGGCATCAATCTCAATCTCGAATGGTTGTTGCAGATCAAGTAAGGAGAGTAATGGATTTTAGCACAAGCAATGCTTTAGAGCATCAAATGATTGTCGTTGTGCCTTCTCCCATTCAAACTGTGCCTTGCCACCACCCTTGGTTACTTGGATGAGGGCCCATGCAATATGGGATAATCCAAACATGAACCTATGGTAGAAGTTGGAAAGTCCCAAGAAGATTCGAACATTGGTTAGTGTGGTTGAGGCTAGCTAGTGAAGAATGAATTGGATCTTAGTTGGATCTACATGTACCCCATACTCATAAAAAATGTAGCCCGAGTATTGGACCATTTTCATGGAAAATGAGAATTTTTTCAAGTTGGCATATAGCTTGTGGTGCCACAGAGTGCCCAAAACCTATTGAATATGCTACATTTTATCCTCCCAAGTTATGTTGAAGATGAGGATGTCATCCAGATATACTACCAAAAAAATGGAGTTCGTGAAGGATCTCAATACATAATCCATCAATCTCATGAAAGTTGTTGGTGCATTTGTTAAGCCAAATGGCATGAACAACAATTGAAAGAGACCTTCTTTATATTTGAATGTTGTGTTCCATACATCAGTTGGTCTGATGGGAACCTGGTGCTAGCCAGACTTTAGGTCAATCTTGCAGAAGAAATTTTCCCCCTTGAGTTGGTCAATAAGGTCATCAATTAGAGGAATTGGGTATCATTTCCTGATTGAGATTTTGTTTAATTCTTTGTAATCAATGAGGAGTCATCAAATCCCGTCTTTCTTCTGCACTAGAACAATCGAGATTCCACAAGATGAGGAGCTAGGTCAGATATGCCCCCTTTGAAACATCTCTTGGATCTGGAGCTTGATTTTGTCATTTTCCATTAGCAAGCAATGATCGACTGGTCCATTAGGAAGTGGTGCATCGAGGGTTAGATCAATTGGATGTTTGATTTGGAAGTGCATCGGTAACCTGGTGGGTGAGGAGAATATGTCTCTATACTCTAAGACGATCCCATACACTTGCTTCTGCGGCAAAGAGAGGATTTGTGTAGAGTTCACGAATGTGTATGAGACCTCCTACTTACTGTGACCACGAATCACAAAGAAGACAACTTCCTAGTATGTGAAATGACCTCACTACATTGCTTAGTAGAGATTAAATAAATAATTGTGGGCAATGCTACCTTTGGTATCCTGTATAATTATCTACCCAAAGTAATAATAAAACTACGGGGTCTAGACTCATACACAACATGTTTCTTCCACAAAGATGGATGTCCTAGAAGAAAATCATAAGATTCAAGGGGATCAATGTCAAAAAATACCTTGTCTTTGAAGGGCTTGATGTTGTAAGGAAAATGATACTATTGGTTGACACAGAGATCTTTTCCTTGGTGAAACTAGTCGATGGAATAGGGTTGCGGGTGTGGTTTTATCGTTAGGTATAGCCACTTGAAGACCTATGCTAAAATCAAATTCTTATGATTTCCACTATTGACAATGAAATGCAATGGAGTCCCCTTTACCTACATCTGTGAGTTAAAGAGGCATTCCCCTTCCTCTAGTTCTTCTGGTTCGCTTAGTTGGAATTTGGTGGTAGTGAGAGTGGCACTAGGTTCAACATCGATGATCAACTTCCCACTTTCTGGATTTGAGTTAGAGTCAAAATCTTTCTTTGACTCTGAATCTTTCAACTCCTCCACCAGTGACTGCTTGGAGTGAAATTATTCAGTAGTGTGCCAAGCACTTTTATGGTATTCACACCATTTCCCCATGTCCTTCTTTGACATCTCATTGTAACTTGGAATAATTGTCTTGAGAGAGACCATATTTTCTCTATCCCTTATTTTGTGGGTTGGGGCACCCTTTTCCCTGCTTCGACTGTGAGGAGTTTGCAGATCCAAACTCTCGCCTCTTCTACTTAAATTTATGATCGATATTGAAAACATAGCTATAATCCACACCTAATGATGTGATGTCCAGAAACTCTATTTCTGTTTGAATGTATCTATGTAGACAACCACGGTATTTGAGCACCTGATGTTGTTTAGAGTATTTCATACCTAATTTGGTGCACATGGTATGGAAAATATTGGTGAAATATGGTATTGTCTGGTCTGTTTCTTGACGCAACATGGTCCATATTATGTATTAGTCCTTGTAGCTTCCAACATGGTAGTATTGTTCTTTAATGGAATCCCTAAAGGAATCCCATGTGGGGAAGACCGCAATTATTGCAGATTCCTCTATGTCCCTTTGGTTAGAGTAATTATCCCACCAGTCCTTAACATGGGGGATGACCTTGAGGAGTACAAAAGTAATCTTTCAGTCCTTAACTTCCCAGGTGTTGGTTGTGGAGCCTGATTATCTTCCTATTTTATAGTTCTTTGTTTTTAGTCGTGTTTATACACCATGAAGATTGTACACCCCTCCATGCAGGGGGGGGTTGCAGGGGGAATTTCACCCCCTGTGGGGTCTGGGGTAAGAGGGCCTCTGGTGGGGGTTCGGGGGCTTCTCCACTAAAAGAAAAAATTCCTTCTAAATGTATATTGTAATTTCATAGTAAATCTGGACCATTCATTATAAGGTCGCAGATGTGACAATAGAAGTTGTGTTATGGTTTTTTTCCCTAGAAGGAAACCATGTTTTATGAGGGAATTGTATTGCATCTATGTATCATTGTGAATATTGTATTATGAGAGAGGATATTGGGAGAGAAAGAAGAGGAAGTTACATCGGGTGTGTTGTAGGTTGTATCCCTTCATTTCTTGGTTCATAAAAAAGAAGGACCTGGAAATTTCTATAGTGGACGTACACCACACTAGGTTAACCACATACATCTATGTCTCTATTGTATTGTGTATTTTATTTCTCCACGATCCAATTTTTCTAACTACGGGGTTGTAACTTTTGCATACGACCTCCATTTTAGATTTCAAATCGATGATCTCCTTCCCACTTTCTATATTTGAGTTAGATTCAGAATCTTCATCCGACTCAGAAGATTTCAACTTGGCCACCAGTGACTTCTTGGAGTGACATTCTTCGGTGTTGTGCCAAGGGATTTTATGGTATTCACACCATTTCCCCATATCCATCTTTGACTTCTCATTACCCTTCTTGGGTTGTGGCTTGGACTGGTTGTCCTGAGAGCAACCATATTTGGTCTAACCCTTGTTTTGTGGGTTGGGGCTGCCTTTTCCCTACTTCGACTATGAGGAATTTGCAGATCCAAACTTTCTCTTCTTCTTCTTAAATTTATGCTCGATCTTGACAACATATCTATAAGCCACACCTTATGATGTGATGTCCATAAACTCCATTTCTATTTGAATGTATCTATGCAACAATCACCGTATTTGAGCACCTGATGTTGTTTAGAGTCTTTGATGCCTAATTTGGTGCATAGGGTATGGAATATATTGGTGAAATTTGGTACTGTCTGGTTCCTTTCTTGATGTAGAATGATCCATCTTGTGTACTGGTCCTCATAGCTTCCAATAGGGTAGTATTGTTCTTTAATGGAATCCTTAAAGGAATCCCATGTGGGGTAGACCAAAAATATTTCATATTCCTCTATGGCCCTTTGCTTAGAGTAGGTATCCCACTAGTTCTTAACATGGAGAGTGACCTAGAGGAGTGAAAAAGTAATATTTTCCCTACTGAAAAAATTATGGACCAAAAAATACCCTTAAAGCATATTCAACCATTTACCTACAACATTCGCATCTATCAGTCCTTCAAATAATGGAATATCAAAATTTACTTGTACCTTGAAGGGGGTTGCATGGCTGCTTGATGATGATGTGTCTCCTATGGACAACCACTGAAGGATCTATGAAAAGTTGTCCATCATTTCATTCCTTTGTCATGCAAGGTCTTTGTCAAGCAAAATTTTAAAAGGATCTCCTGCTCCATAATATTTATTATTGTCACCCATCGGTTGTTGTTGGGATCAGTGTGGCTGATATTGCAAAGGCTCGACTGGTTCGAGTCCCAACTTCTTGTACCCAGATCTTATTGGGGATATGCATGAAGAAAAATAAATAAAGAGAAGACCGTTCTGATACCACTTATCCAGAATTATGAGTGGAATGAAAGGAATAACATAATGAGTACAATAACACAAATATATGGAGAACAACAACAAATATCTAGTGAACAATATGTTTTATTGAATAAATAAAATAGGTTGAAACTATAAAACTGCATAACTAAAAACAACTTGCTTGAATGATGGTTGTTATCTCTTAGAAGAGATGTGGCTGCTACACGCATCTGTCTCATCATAATGATTACAGTGAGGCTCCAGATACCTTTTTAACATTACTAATTAATTTCAAAACCCTACACATACAAAAACCTAACCCTAGGCGATGAAATGCCAAAATTTATGTGGGCCCCGAAGGGTAAGTTGGGACCTCAACTTCCCAAGTTCATAACTTTTTCATATGACCTATGTTTTAGGTGCATGATAGCATGTTGGAAAGGTATTTTCGAGAAATAAGCATTATGTTGTCAAACTCTAAATCCATGTACAATTTGACTATGGAAAGCCACAAAAACATTGTTTAGGACCCCAAGATGATCCTGGAAGTACAAAAAGATGTACTGACATGAAAACTTCCAAAATAAGCTAGTTGGATTAGGTGGGTGGCTACCAATATCCACTTGGAAGATGTGTAGGGATTCAGACAACCCTAGAAGTGTAGAACCCACAATTACAAAGAATTACAGAAGAACATGCTGAACTAAAAATTGTCAAGAGGAGCCAGTTGGAATAGGTGGGTGGACACCAATATCCACAAGGATTACTACCCCACTCCTCCTCTCTCTCTTCCCCTCCCTCCCATTATCTCTCCTCTATTTATCTCCTACATATACCACCTCTTTGTCTCTCTCCTTTTTGTTAGTCTCACTCTCATTCTCTCTTTGCCCCTATATCTCTCTCCCTCCTCGACTCCTTCTCTTTTCCCCTAGTTCTACCTCCCTCTCTCTATGCATCTAAAAAGGTGAGGTAAGGCTCTCAGGGAATAAAGGATATGTGTAACAGATAAATGTAGCCTCATCTATAATGTGAGTGTTAAGTTTTTCTTTTTCTTCCAATGTATTACTTATACAAGTACTTATACGAACATGACCATGACCTATACCATGAAATAGACCCCTCTATCTCCATCTAATCCTAGGCATAAACTATAGTCTACTCTTAACCCCCTCTACACCCAAGACCTAAGTGAAGTATGCCTATACCTATTTTTTAATAATAATAGTTTATGGATATGACCGTTCATCTATGGTTTAATAATGATTTCGCATGGCTTAATGATGATGCTGATTATTATTTTTTATTTTAATATAAGCATAATCTTTTTTTGGATTTGATATTATTTATTTGCAATCAATGTTCAACATGGACTAGATTATGTATGGTGGAACACTTATCTATATGTACTCTCACACACATTCTCTCTACCCCCTGCCTCCCTCCCTCTCTCCCCTTCCCTCCCACTATCTCTCCTCTCTCTCTCCTACATATACCATATCTCCCCCACCTCTCTCTCTCTCTCTAACCCCCCCTCTTAGTCTTCCTCTCCCACCCTCTCACTCTCTCAAACAATCCATATCTACCCCATTCTCTCTTTACCTCTTGAATTTAACCCTTCCTCTCTCTCTCTCCCTATATCCTCCACCTTCTCTCTTCCCCATTCTCCCCTCCTTGCTCTCTTTTCTTCTATATAACCCCCCTTCCCTCTCTATCTCTACACCCCATCTTTGTATTCCTGTCCCTCACTCTCAAACACTCTCTTTTTATGCCCCTCTCCACCTCTCACACTCTCTTTCTTCCTTTCTTTTCACCCCCCACCTACATCACAAGGAAAGAAATGGCCTTGACCTAGACATGTCAATACCTACACCTAGACCTAGACATAGAAAGACCTATACATGTAAATACCTAGACCATGAACTAGAACTATACGATGACCATGATGTATACCATGACATAGACCTAGAGATATACCTATACCATGATCTAGACCATGACATAGAGCCACATCTAGACTTAGATTATGACCTAGACCTATAAAATGACCATGACCTAGAGCTTGATGTAGACCATGACCTAGACTCCCCTAACTCCATCTAAGCCTAGGAATAACCTATACTCAACCCTTAACACCCTCCACACTCAAGCCTTGATTGAATTATGAATATACCTCTTGTTAAATGCCCCACAACCCTTTCACCCACATTACCCACATCGTGGTTGTCTAACCATTTCTCTATGCTTCAAAAAAATTTCAATCCTAAGCCCTTGGGTCCTAGTTGTCCCCATACCCCTATACATATTTATTCATAAATATTTTTGGTCTATGATAAATGATATATCTATTTCATTCATAGAGTCCACATGCTCTTGTGACTTGACCACCTTGTAATCATCGCTCATGTATGCCCAGTAGGAACACGTGCGCGTTCCTTGAACGCACATGTGCTTTAGTGTGCACATGTTCTAATAACGTCTACGCATTCCTACTAGGAATTTTTTGTGCCAATTACAATCCACTATATCATCTATCTCAAGCCCGACAAAGCACTCTCGACATCTACACACAAAAATTTCATGCAAAGACAAGTTTTTCTTATTTTAGTCATGTTGTTTAATTCATAGACAACTTTTTGATATTTCAAGACCATTCTGGGAAGAATTGGTCTTCCCCTTTACTCTCCCTTTCCCCTCTCTTACTCCCTCCCTCCTTCTCCCCCTCTCTCTTCCCCACTCTCCCCCCCTTCTCTCTACACACCCCCCTCTCTCACTCTCACTTTCTCTATCCCTCTCCTCTATCTATCTCTCTCCCACATCTACCTCTCTCTCCTGCCACTCCCTATCCCCTTATGTCTCTCTCTCTCCAAGCGAAAAATGTGCATATGTTCCTACTTAGGAGTGCACACACACTGTTTATTAGTGACACACATGCACTCCTACTTAGGAATGCGCATGCAATCTAAAACATGAGCAAGAAACCGCTTGAGCTGATTCAAAATCCATTGGAAATAGAAAAACCTATAAGAATATATGGGAAAATGGATTATAACAATTTGAGATCATTATCATTAACATATTGAAGTTGTAAGTTAAGTGTTGGGGTTAGACCTCAATTAAGGATCAATGGAAATATCTAAATTTATAGAAGATGAAATCAATCCTATGGAATGGTTGAGGTTGGTAAAAGACAATGACATGAATCCTTCAAGGGAAATCATATTTTTTTTTTGGTGATTTTTGGAAGTGGTGGATGAGTATTGATCAAGGTACTATATGGCACTGCACATTGGAAAAAATTGAAGAACTCTTCTCAAATAAATGCATTAAGGATACAAATCTGGAGGAAATGTATAAAATTCAAGATGAATTAAAAGAAGTAAAGGAAGAGATTAATAATAAGGGTGAAGAGCTATTTAATATATGATCCCTTAATGAATCACTCATTACGGAGGTTAATAACTTAAAGCAAAAAATTCTAGCAAAATAAAGTGGGAAAAAGATGAGTCAGGGGAAGATTTAAAAAAGAAAGATGAAGATATATGTAGATTAAGATGCCATAATAAAAAACTATTGGATGATATTAAGATATTGAAATAAGAAAATAAGAATTGTCAAAATCAAGAAGAAAGAAGGATATTGGATGAATAATATACCAAAAGACTTGAAGAGAAAATTTGCAAGAAGGTTGAGGAATCCCTAAATATTGATGAAGTAAAATCAGAAATGCAATCTAGAATTGAAGAAGGACGTCAAGATTTGATAAATGGGGCAACATTGCATTTTTTTAAAGGAGAAAGAAAACAGTATTCAAGAAGGTTACCAGAAGAAACTTGAATAATTTGAACTCCAAATAGAATATGTACATGCCAAATATGATTGTATTATCTCCAAGGCTAGTACAATAAAAGAGAAAGAAAGGAAGATAGAGGATTTCATTCTCTCTTAAAATAATTTAGATGAAATGCACATGAAGAGTGAAGAAAAAACATCAAAAGTGGATGATCCAGATGGATGTCGGTGACCTCCCACCTATTCCAACTAGCTCATTTTTTTAGTTTTCTAGTTCGACAATTTTTTCTTAGTTTTTTTGGGTCCATGACTTCTATTTCCATTTTGAGGCCCTAAAAAGGAAACATGTGTAGTCCTCAGATAGACCTTTCCAATGGGATATCGTGCACCTAAAATGGAAATCGCATGCAAAAGTTATGACCCTGGGAAGTTGATGTACTAACTTACCCAAACGGGGCCCACATGACTTTTGGTGCTTCATCTCCTAGGGTTAGGTTTTTGGATGTCTAGGGTTTTTGAAATTCCTATTTATTGTAAAAAAGGCATTGGGAGCCTCATTGTAATCATATTTTGGCGAATGAGCACATCCATCACATCTCTTCTCAGACATAATCTGCCACCATTCTAGCAATCTTGTTTTCCACTGCATTTTACAATTTCATCTTATTTCCTTATTGAATAGAAACCAATTTTATTGTATATTTGTTATCCTTTGTTAAAAATATTTTGATAATAATTTTTATTCATTTCTTTCTGCTCATAAAATATGGATCAGTGGTATCAGAGAGGTTTTCTCCTTGTCATTCTTAATGCATGTCCCCAATGATATCAAGGTACAAAGAATTGGGTCTCGAGCTTGTTTCTCTCGAGGAAAAAATCTCTTGCACACCCAAGAGACTTCTCATGGTGGGAGAAAATAAAGACGATGGGATAAGAGATCCCTTCAAAAAATTTCTAGAGGAATCCCTTACACAATAGAGGAACAAGATGATGGATAGTTTTGCACAAATCCTTCAGCAACTACCAACAGGTGACACATCTTCCTCAAATGGAGGTGTCACCCCCTTCAAGGTACATATCAACTTTGATATTCCTATATTTGAAATTAATATAGATGCAGATGTTGTAGAAAAATGGTTGAATATTCTAGAAGGGTATTTATCTATCCATAACTTTTCGAATAGAGAAAAGATTACTTTTGCACTCCTCAAAGTTGTTCCCCATGTCAAAGATTGGTGGGAAAAATAAATTGAGCAAAAGGAAATAGAGGAAGCCTCATTATTTACAGTCGTAATCACCTGGGATTCCTTTAGGGATGCTATTAAGGAAAAATAATACCCTGTTAGAAGTTATGACAACCTGTATACAAAATGGACCACACTACGATAAGAAAGAGACCAAGAAGTGCCTGAGTTCACAAATATCTTCCATACCTTGCACACCAAGGTGTGTATCAAAGATTCTGAGCGACATCTAGTGCTCAAGTATCACGAAACTCTACATAGATACATCCATGAGAAAATGGATTTTCTAGACATCTCATCCTTGGGCATGTCCTACTGATATGCCATCAAAATCGAGCAGAAGCTCAAACAAAAGATGTGACAATTTGGGCCTAGGAACCCCTCATAGAAAAATCTAGGAAAGGGCGGCCCCAAATCATAGAACAAAGGAAAGAGAAAATATAAGCTGTCTCAGGACAACCTATCTAGGCCACAAGAAAAGAAGGACACTAGAAAGACAAAGAAAGATACTGGGAAGGGGTGCGACTTTCATAAGAGCCCCTGGCATAACATTGTTGATTGCTGCTCAAAGTAGTTGTTGGTTGTTGAGGTGAAATAATCTGAATGAGATGTGGGTTCTGAATCTAAGTCAGAACTAGAAAGAGGGAGACATATCATTAATGCATAACCCAGTGCTATCATTTCTACCACCAAGCTCTAGCCCGGTGAACTAGATGAGTTAGAGGAAGGAGAGCATTTTTTTCATTCATAGATGTGGGTGAAGGGTACCCCATTGCACTTCATTATTGATAGCAGTAGCTAGAAGAACCTCATATTAGCAGAGGTTGTCAAGCGAATCACCTTGCTAACAACATGACACTCGCATCCATACACCATCGGATGGCTCTGCCAAGGAAGAGACATTCGCATCAACCAACAATGCCACCTGTCCTACGACATAAAGCCCCTCAAAGACGAGGTATTGTGTGATATTTACCCTCTAGAATTTTGTAATTTTCTTTTGGGCCAACCATATTTATGGAAACACCATGTTTTATATGAGTCTATGCCTCAAAGTGTTATTATTGCTTTGAACAAGAATTTGTAGAGGATACCGAAGGCAGTCCCACCTAGTGCTATTTTCTTGATCTCTTCCAAGAAATGCAAGAAGGCCATCTCTCAGGCGGGGAGGTTTGTCTTCTTTGTGATTCGCTCTCAGAATGAGAAAAATATCCCAGCCACATCTAGGTTCTCCACTACCAACCTCTCCACACAGCAGAAGCAAGTGGATAAGGCTATGTAATCATACTCGAATATCTTCTCCTCACCTAATGGGGTACCTCTACACTATCAGTTCAAGCACCCCATCGATATGACCCCAAATGCACCCTGCCTAATGGGCCAGCCTACCACTGATCTCTGTTAGAGAATGAAGAGATCAAGTGGCAGATCTAATAAATGCTCCACAAAAGGTCACATTCATCCTATCTCATCACCTTGTGGGATCCCAATTATGATGGTGCAGAAGAAATATGGAACCTGGTGACTTTGCATTGATTATCGGGCCTTGATTAAAATCAGAGTCAGAAATCAGTACACGATTCCCCGAATTGATGACCTCCTTGATCAACTCATGGGGGACAAATAGTTCAGTAAGATTGATCTAAATTTTGGCTACCACCATGTCTTGATAGAATAGAAAGATGTATGGAACACCACCTTCAAGTCAAAGGAAGGTCTTTTCGAATTGTTGGTCATGACCTTTTGCTTGACAAATGATCTAGCCAATTTCATGAGGATGATGGACGATATCCTACGACCATTCACTAATACTTTTGTAGTGGTTTATCTAGATGATATTCTCATTTACAAAAATACTTGGGAAGAACACTTGCAACATATTGAGCAGGTTTTTCACACCCTACAACAACACAAGATATACACCAACTTGTAAAGATGTTCATTCGGCATGGACAAGGTCCATTACCTGGGCTACATCGTTGATCATCATGGTGTACATGTGGATCCAACCAAGATCCAAGTCATCTATGACTAGACAACCCTAACCACACTCATTGATCTTCACAGCTTCTTGGGCTTTGCCAATTTCTACTGCAGGTTCATGTTGGGATTCTCCCATATTGCATGGGCCCTCAGTGAAGTAACCACGGGTGGTGGTAAGGATAAATTTTTGTGTGGTTGGTCCCAAAAATAGGCGTTCGATGATTTGAAGAAAATCTTGTGCTCAACCCCAAAACTTTCACTATTTGACCTACAACAACCCTTTGAGATTGAGACATATGCTTCAGACTATGTTGTGGGTGTCGTTCTCACTCAACACGACCACCTCATGGACTATCATAGTGAGACACTATCATATGTTCTCCATAAGTACCCTACTTATGATAAAGAAATGTACTCCTTTGTGAAAGACTATCTCCAATGGATACATTACATTCTTGGGAAGGAGACATTCATCCACACTGATCATAAGCCACTGCAATTCATGCAGACACAAGGAAAATTGCAGAATGACTATCATCAGAAGTGGTCCACATACTTGTAGTAATTCCACCTCAACATCAAGTATAAAATAGGAAGCACCAATCAAATCGTTGATTGCCTCAGCAGACCGCTAATCATGGAACTAACCATGGTTTTAGACTCTTACGACCATGATACCTATGGATGTCCCCAACTCTATGAGACAGACCCAGACTTCGCCACCACCTACCAAATGTTGGGCGCAAACACAATTGTCACTAATTTCCATCTTCAGGATGGGATGTTGTGCCATCTGGGCCATATCTGTGTTCCATCCAGAGAGCGGGTGAAGATGATATGGGAATCCCACTTTAGTCATGTGGAAGGACACTTCGATGTTGAAAATACAATGGAAATGTTGCAGAAACATTTATACTGGTCGAAACTTCGACAAGAGGTCAACAAGTATATTAGGTCCTGCATTTCCTATGCTATTGCCAAACCAACAACTAAGAAATATTTCATGTACACCCCTTTGCCTACACCTGACAGGCCATAGGAATCCATATCCATGGACTACATGTCGGACCTCCCATCCAACAAGAGAGGAAATGGTTGTGTTTTTGTGGTTATCGGTCGCTTTTGTAAGATGGAGATTTTGGCCACCTACAATAAGAGAATCACAATAGAGGCCATTGGAAAGATATTCTTTGAATGAGTCTGGGTACATCTTGAAATCCCACAAACCATTGTCTCAGATTGGGACAGTCAATTTCTTAGCACATTTTGGTCGAGCCTCTAGTCCCGGCTGGACACCAAGCTTAACAAATCCACAACCTTCCACCCCCAGGCAGATGACCAAACTGAGGTTTTAAATACAATTATCATGCATATCCTATGCATGTATAATTCCAAGAACCCTTGAACATGGGATGATATTATTCCCTATGTCCAACATAGCTACAAACGATCCCTGCATAGCTCAACTGGCCATAGACCCTTTCAGGTGGGGTTGGGATTCCAACCATTGGGTCCCATAGATGTTTCACTACCCCTTCCAGCCACCTCAATCGACTCATCTCGTGCTCCAACTAAAGCTGACAAAGCCACCTAGTTCATTGAGAGGATCCATCACATCCACTAATAGGTTAAGGACATCCTACAAAAGTTTAGTGACAAGTAACAACAATGCCATGATCAACACTGGGTGCCACATAATGTTTTGGTGGGAGACAAATTTTGGTTAAATTTGTAGAAATAAAACCTTACCGGAACCCATCAAAATATTCCCCCACTATGTTACAGTCCATACACCATCACCAAGGATCAACATTCCTCCTTTCCTTTCCATGCACCCATTGTTCAATGTGGATCTCCTTCGACCTTATTTCCCACCATTATTGGACACCTTAGAGATAGTATAACAACTAACACCAATAGAACTCAACTCCGACTACATACAAAAGACATCCAATGATCATATTATGGAAAAACAGGTCAAAGGAAATTTCCAACAAAGTATCCATCTTTATCGAGTTGTCAAAGTAGGGCAACTCTTGCACCAAGGCAAGTGGCTCACCTGGGGCTAAATTTAGTAGAAATTTCCTCATCTAATGGGAGAAATCAACGCAATGGATAAAATTGATTCCTAAGCGAGGAGGATTGATCCATATGGATGTCGCTGGCCTCCCACTTATTCCAACTAGCTCATTTTGGCAGTTTTCCAGTTCAACAATTTTTTCCTAGTTTTCGGGTTCATGACTTCGAGGGTTGTTTTGAGGCCCTAAACAACATTCTTAGGGATATCGTAGTCAAGATGTGTTGGGATCACCATTAGAAACATGTGTAGTCCTCAAATATACCTTTCAAACAGATTATCCTGCACATAAAACAAAGATCGTATGCAAAAGTTACGACCACGGGAAGTTGATGTACTAACTTACCCAAATAGGGCCCACATGAGTTTTGGCACTTCATCTCCCGGGGTCAGGTTTTTGGATGTATAGGGTTTTTGAAATTCCTTTTTATTGTAAAAAAGGCCTTGAGAGCCTCATTGGAATCATCTTCTGGTGAACTGATGCAGGATCATCGTAAGCAGCCAACAAAGCAAGCGTGAAGGCAAAGACAGTTGGAAACGCGCCAGCGCACATTTTGAAAATGTTTTAAATTTAAATAAGGAGACATTAATGTAATAGCTAGGGGAGCGTATTTACATTTATGTTTTGGATATTTTAAACAGATCTTGAGCATTTCTCTCATCTGTCAAATATGAAAGCATTTATTTGTATTGAATGTAAAGTAGGTAGCTTTTAATTCTGATTAGATAGCTTAGAGTTGTAGGGAGGGGAACTCATAAAAGACACCCTCGCTTGTATCATTGTATCATTCCCAGTTGTGGATTATTCAAAATTTATGTAAGCTGTAGAGCTGTAGAGAGCAAGAAAACAAAGAAGAATCCATGTACATGAACACTTGAGTTAATATATGAATGCTTTGACTCAATTTCATGGTGTTATTAAGCTTACTGTTTACATCTATTGAATGGTATGTTTACAGTGTTTTGTTCCTCTTTTATGAATTTATTTCAATGTTGTGTATGTAAGAATTCTCTTGAATTCATGTTGAATATATTAAATTTGTGAGGAGAGAAGAATGAGTTTCAATTGTTTCTCTTCCTGGTAAATCTTGCAAAGAGTGCAGTGAACGTTCGCAAGGTGTGCATCAACAAAGTTCTGAGTTTTATCTCAGAAATGTCAGGAGAGATATCGTTGTCCTCATACCAGAAGAAGTGCAGAGATATCAAAGATTCATGCAAGGCGTGTGCAGGTAGATTGAAGTATTATACTTTATCAATCGAGAAGGAAGGTTGAGGGATTGTTGTTGCAAGGAGTTCACAGAATCGAAGGATCAAATAACGAGAGGTTATTTGTGAATGTCTCAAGGAATGTGTGCAAGAGCCCTAAGGAAACCCCTAACGTTACGACAAAAATATTAGGAAGGAAAGAACCTTGAAGAGTTTAAGGAAAGGTGAGTGGTGGAGTTACTCAATAGGAAGGAATCTCGAAAGAGTTGACGCCGGAGTGTTCAGTGGAGGAATATCAAAATCTAGAACAAGCAGAGGAGTCACCTCAAGGAGAAGAGTTGATTTGTCGTGGACCGTTGGATCTTGCAGGCCAATGGAGAGATTTAGGTCGAATGTTTCTCATCACTCATAAGCTTAGGAGGAATAGTGGCTATTCGATTCGGATCAACGAGGTTTGTTGATCTCACATCCTTGAATTTCATCGTCTTTGGAATTCGGGAAGTGGAGAGGGTTATAACTCGGAGTCGAGAGATGTGAACTCCCGATTCATGAAGTCCTGAAAGAACTAGGACCATAAGATCGCTAGTAGCAGAGAGTCATTGACCTATGGCTAGGGGTTGTCATGGGTTTGGAGGTTAATCAAAGGATTCATTGCATATCAAAATGTCGATACATGAAATCTCAGTTGCCGAAAAGACTGGGCCCTAGCTCATAGTTAGAGGTCACATCAGAGAAAAGTCAAGGAAGGAAAAAAATCCCTGTTGGCCTTTTTGGGTTTCATGTATTGTTGAGTCAAGGGGGGCTCACATCTGGAATCGTGAAGTTGCGAAAGCGGAAATACCCATTTGGGTAAAGGATGTGGCCATATCTGCGATCACAAGGGAGAGAGTTGGTGCTTAGTGCTTGTTTTCACAGGCGTAGCCCATAAGGACCTGTGGATGCACACTAGTGCATGTTAGATATTTCTGCAGCAAATCAAAGAGTCAATTCAACTCAAGGGGATGATAAGAAATGATCCTAAGACAAGGAGGTTGCACAAAACCTATTGTGGCAGGGGGGGCTGCATCAGTGTGGTATTAGAGCCTACAATAATTTCTTTTTCTGTAGGTGAAGAGGAGATAGAAGGCAAGTTGTGATTTAGATTCTGTGAGGGACACATTTGAACAATGTCGCCAAGAAGGATAGAAAGAGCTATGCCTGATCCATCCATGGAAAGGGAGATGAGAGAACTATGAGCTCGACTAGATGATATGGAGACAACACAGAGACGGACAACTGAAGTTGGAGATGTTAGTGAGGTTGAAAGAGAAAACGAGGCCGGAGGAGAAGAAAAAGTCACAGTCGAAGATGCTGTGGAAGAAGGTCTATTTAGAGTTGTTGCAAGAATCAGAGTGAGAGAAAAGATGGACATTTCGATGTATGAAGGAAACTTAGACGTTGAAGAGTTGCTATATTGGTTTAGGGCTCTGGATAAATACTTCGACTATGAGGATGTCGAGGAAGATAAGAAAGTTAAGCATGCTATCACTAGACTGAAAGGGCATGCAACATTGTGGTGGGATGAACTACAGGCTGATAGGTGTTTCAAAGGATAGCAAAGAATAAAAAGATGGGATAGAATGGTTTCAAAAATCAAAGCCAATTTTATACCTAGAGATTACCGAATCAATATGTTTCGAGGAATGCAAAGCTTGAGATAGAAGATGATGACAGTGAAGGAATACACTGAAGAATTTTACAGGCTCAACATTAAAGCAGGTCATCGAGAAAGTGATGATGAAAATGTTTCTAGATACATGAATGGTCTAATATATGACATTCAAGATGAAATAAGCATGATGACAATTAGAAATGTGGAAGATGCTTATCAAATGGCTCTGAAGGCTGAAGAGAAATTAGCTCGAAAGTAAGGTCTAAGAGGCTGAGGTTGAAGTCAGAGCAAAGGAAAAGAAATCGCCTAGAATAGAACTCAGAAGCTGAAGGAGGAAGAAAAGAAACCTCGTACTCACCCTAAAAGAGGTGGAAGTTCATAGGGGAGATAGTATGTCGACAATAACACTTCTCCGCGAGTAAGAGGAAAAGGAAAAGGTAGAGGAGGTGAGATAAAATGTTTTGTCTTTGGAAATATCAGACATAAATCCTTTGAATTCCTTGATAGAAAAAAGGATGGAGGTGAAGCTCACATTTCATAAGCACAGAAGCAAAATGTTGAGGTAGAAGATGCAGAATTCGAAAGATCCTTAATGATGAGAAAAATTCTCTTGGAACCAGAGAAAGAGATAGAGAATCCAGTCCAAAGAAACTATTTGTTCAGAACTACTTGCAATACCAAGGACATGGTATGCAAGGTAATAGTAAACAATGGAAGCACAGATAACCTAGTAACCACAGAAATGGTGGAGAAGTTGGAGCTGGAGACAGTTGCACATCTGAGCCCATACAAGGTTTTGTGGTTGCAAAAGGGACATCAGGTAATTGTCACTAAACAATGCTTAGTTGAATTTAAGATAGGGGGATATAAGGATGAAATTGTATGTGATTTTATTACCGTGGATGTCTATCATCATTTGTTGGGGAGACCGTGGAAATATGACAAAAATGTTGTTCATGATGGGAGAAGGAACACATACACCTTGGAAACGAATGGTAGAACGCATATGCTACTGCTAATTAGAGACAAGGAGGTGAAAACAAAAGACAACAATACAATACTTCTCATGAGTGGGAAGGAGCTTCTTGATGAAGTCAAGAAAGATGAAGAAATGAATTTTTCCATGGTAAGAAATCTTAGAGTCATTTTGACCAGTACCGAGATAGATGATCTACTTGAGGAAATTCAAGAACTGCTAGAGGATTTTGCTGATATAGTGGTGAATGAATTACCTTGTTCGTTTTCGCCCATTAGGAGCATAAGTTATCATATTGATCTTATACCTAGAGCAAGTTTGCCAAACAAGGCAGCGTACATATTGACGCCACGAGAAAATGAGGAAGTCAAAAGACAAGTCTAGGATTTGATGGACAAAAGATTGGTTAGAGAAATCTTGAGTCGATGCATTGTACCTATAGTGTTAAGCCCAAAGAAAGATGGTGGCTGGATAATGTGTACAAACTCGAGAGCCATAAACAAAATCACCATCAGGTATAGATTTCCTTTACCTAGGATGGATGACTTGATGGATTTCCTGAGTGGAGCAAAGTTTTTATCAAACATTGATTTGAAAAGCGGGTATCATCAGATTAGAATGAGGGAAGGTGATGAATGGAAGACAACATTCAAAAAAAATGAAGGACTATATGAATGGCTTGTCATGATGTTTGGTTTGAAGAATGCACCTAGTACTTTTATGAGGCTGATGAACGAAGTCTTGAAAGATTTCATAGGAAAGTTTGTAATCATATATCTTGATGATATACTGATCTTCAGTAAGACTAAAGAAGAAAATATGAATCATTTAGCTACAGTGATGAGGAGATTACAGCAAGAGAAATTGCTGATTAATTTGAAGAAGTCGTATTTCATGAAGACATAACTCATTTATTTGGGTTTTGTGATCTCTTCAAACGAGTTGAAAATGGATCCTGAGAAAGTAGAGGAAATCAGAGATTGGCCATCGTCGAAAAGTATCTTTGAAGTTCGAAGCTTCCATGGATTGGCTAGTTTTTACAGAAAAATTATTAGAAATTTCAGTGAGATATGTGCACCAATGATGGACACATTCAAGAAAAGACACAAATCTTTTCATTGGACAGAGGAAACAAAGAAGAGTTTCAAGTTGCTGAAAGAGAAGATAATTAGACAGCTAGTTCTAGTTTTGCCAGATTTCAGTAAGACATTCCAAGTGATATGCGATGCTAGTGGATTCATAATTGGAACGGTCTTAAGCCAAGACAACAGGAAGATTTCATACTTCGGTGAAAAACTGAACGATGCAAAGCTTAAATATTCCACGTATGACAAGGAATTTTATGCAGTCATACAGGCGTTGAGGAAACGGAGGCATTACTTGGTTCTGAAAGAGTTTGTATTGTATAGAGACAACCATGCTTTACAATTCATAACCTAACAGGAAAAATTGAACCAAAAGCATGCAAAATGGGTTGAATACATGAAGAATTTTACTTTTGTTATAAAACACATTTCCGGAACTTCTAACAAAGTTGTTGATGCTTTGAGAAGGAAATGTTTGATTCTGCAGGTGTTCAGAGTAAAGAAATTACGTTTTGATAACCTCAAGGAAATGTACAGAGATGATGCAGATTTCAAAGAAGCCTATGAAGCATGTGAGAATCCAGTTCTCAGATATAGAAGCCAATGGACTAAATATATCATTCAAGATGGACTGTTGTTCAGGGGTATTCATTTGTGTATTTCGAAGAGTTCTATGAGAGAGAACCTTATGAAGGAAAGGCATAGTGGAGGATTGGTTGTACATTTCAGTCATGATAAGACTTTTGTGCAGCTAAATGGCTCATATTATTGGCCAGGAATGAGGACAAATGTCAAGAAGTTCGTGAACAAGTGTAGAATTTTCCATCAGGCGAAGGGAAAGAGACAAAATACAGGGTTGTATCAGCCATTGCCAGTACTAGAGAGGCCATGGGATGCGGTAAGTATGGATTTTGTGTTAGGAATGCCAAGGACACAAAGAGTGTGTGACTCAATCTTTGTGGTAGTCGATAGATTTTTCAAAATGGAACATTTCATTCCATGTCAGAAAACTAGTGATCCAACTCACATTGCAAACCTGTTTTTCAAATAAGTTGTTAGACTTCGCGGCTTACCCAAGAATATTGTATCAGACAAGGATACCAAATTTGTTAGTCATTTTTGGAAGAACCTATGGAAAAGTTTGGGGACTAATTTATATTTTAGCTCAGCATATCACCCTCAGACGAATGGGTAGAATGAGGTAGTAAATCAAAGCTTGGGAGATTTATTAAGGAGTTTGGTGGTTGAACATCACAGTTAGTGGGATCGGATTCTGCTGTAAGAAGAATTTGCATATAACAATTCACCAAATGGGAGTATAGGACAAATCCCATTCCAGATAATGTATGGAATGCAGCCAAGAGGAGTATCTAAGTTAAGATACTTAGAGAAGAGTGAATTCAGAAGTGTTAATGAAAAGGATTTTGTAGCAGGAATGCAGGATCTCGACCGAAAAATCAAGGAGCGGTTGAAAAATTCAAATCATGAATATAAGCGCAAAGCAGATCAACACAAAAGCAAACTTCAGTTTGAAGTAGGCGATTTGGTTTTGGCGTATCTTATAAAAGAAAGGTTCCCAAGGAGAACATACAACAAGATGAAGATGAAGAAAATTGGGTCGTGTAAAATCATAAGAAAGTTTGAGGTAAACGCTTATGAGATTGGATTACCAGATGGGGTAGGAATATCACCCATATTCAACATAGTAGATTTGTATCCTTACAGGGATGATGAAACAAGACAATAAGAGAATTAGAATGAAGTTTAGTGGGTTAAACAAATTCCTGTAGTTGAAAGGCCACATATGGAAAAGATTATTGATCGGAGAATCGGGAAGAAAACCCGAAGGGAAACATACTTTTAATATTTGGTCAAATGGAAAAGATGTTCGATTGAAGATGTCAGTTGGGAGAGAGAAGAATATATACAAAGACATGGATAGATGTTGCATCAACTCATGAACATGAGTTCATGAATTTTCTAGCTAGAGGAGTATGATGTAGGAGCATCGTAAGCAACCACCAAAGCAAGTGCGAAGGCAAAGACAGTTGGAAACACACCAACGCATATTTTGAAAATGTTTTAAATTTAAATAAGGAGACATTAATGTAATAGCTAGGGGAGCGTATTTACATTTATGTTTTGGAGATTGTAAACAGATCTTGAGCATTTCTCTCATCTGTCGGATATGAAGGAATTTATTTGTATTGAATGTAAAGTAGGTATCTTTTAAGTCTGATTAGATAGATTAGAGTTGTAGGGGGGGGACTCATAAAATACACCCTTGCTTGTATCATTGTATCATTCCCAATTGTGGATTATTCAGAATTTCTGTAAGTTGTAGATTTGTAGAGAGAAAGAACACAGAGAAGAATCCATGTACAGGAACACTTGAGTTAATATATAAATTCTTTGACTCAATTTCATGGTGTTATTATGCTTACTGTTTACATCTATTGAATGGTATGTTTATAGTTTTTTGTTCCTCTGTTATGCATTTATTTCAATGTTGTGTGTGTATAAATGCTCTTGAATTCATGTTGAATATATGAAATCTGTGAGGAGAGAAGAATGAGTTCCTGAGAAATCCTGCAAAGAGTGCAGTGAACATCCGCAAGGTGTGCGTCGACGAAGTTCCAATTTTTATCTCAGAAAGATCAGGAAAGATACCATTTTCCTCATACCAGTAGAAGTTCAGAGATAGCACAAAGTCGTGCAGGGTGTACGCAGGTAGATTGAAGTCTTAGACTTTATCAACCGAGGAGGAAGGTTGAGGGACTGTTGTTGAAAATAGTGCACAGATTCGAAGGATCAAATAACCAGAGGTTATTTTTGAATGCCGCAAGGAATGTGTGCAAGAGCCCTAAGGGAACCCATGAGGTTACGACATAAATCTTAGAAGGGAAAGAACCTTGAAGAGTTCAAGGGAAGGTGAGTGGTGGATTTACTCAATAGGAAGGAATCTTGGAAGAGTTGACGCTAGAGCGTTTAGCGGAGAAATACCAAAAGCTATAACAGACGGAGGAGTCACCTCAAGGAGAAGAGTCGATTTGTCATGGATCGTTGGATCTTGTAGGCCAATGGAGAGATTTAGGTCAAATGTTTCTCATCACTCATAAGATCAGGAGGAATAGTGGTCATTGGATTTGTATCAACGAGGGTCGTTGATCTCACGTCATTGAATTTCACTGTCTTCAGAAATCGGGAAGTGGAGAGGGTTGTGACTCGGAGTCGAGAGTCATGAACTCCTGATTCACAAAGTCCCAAAATAACTAGGACCATCATATTGTGAGTAGCGGAGAACCGTTGACCTGTGGCAAGGGGTTGTCGTGGTTTCAGAGGTCAACGAAAGGATTCGTTGCATAGAAAAATGTCAATACGTGAAATATCGGTTGCCGAAAAGAATGAACCCCAACTCATAGTCAGAGGTCACATTAGAGAAAAGTCAACGAAGGAATCAAATCCCCGTTGGCCTTTTCGGGTTTTGTGAATTGTTGAGTCAAGGGGGGCTCACATATGGAATCATGAAGTAGCGAAAGCCGAAATATCCATTTGGGTAAAGGTTGTGGTCATATCCGCTATCACGAGGAAGAGAGTTGGCGCTTAGTGCTTGTTTGCATAGGTGTAACCCATAAGGACATGTGGATGCACACCAGTGCATGTTAGAGATTTCTACAAGAAATCAAAGAGTCAATTCGACTTAAGGGGAGGATAAGAAATGATCCTAAGAACGGGAGGTCACGCAGAACTTGTTGTGGCAAGGGGGGCTACGTCACAAATGAGCACAACCATCACATCTCTTCTCAAAGATAAGCCACGACCATTCTAGCAAGCTTGTTTTTCGCTACATTTTACAATTTCAGCTTATTTCCTTATTGAATAGAAACCAGTTTTATTGTATATCTGTTATTTTGTGTTAAGCATATTTTGATAATAATTTGTATTCATTTTGTTCTTCTCATAAAATCTCAATCAGTGGAACCATATTGACACCCTCATTACCAGAAAACATTTTAAGGAAGACAAGAAGGTCAATATCAATATTATAAAGAAAGAATATGGAATACTTGTTCATATTCATGGAACAAGGCCTCACAAAATCACTCTTCAACAAGTTATTGTTAGAGACCAACAACCACTACAAATTGGAGAAGTTGCAACAAAAATACATGGAATCAAAGGAAGGAAAATTTTGCAACAACTAGACACCAAGGATTAAGACCAAAAATAATTGATTTTGGATATATATATCATAAACAATGGAATGAAGAATGTAGGAACATAAGAAAATCATATTACTCGGTTTCATCACATGTGAAGCCTTTAATTGCAAAGATTTGAGGACAAATATTTTTGAAGCAGGGTACTTTGTTATGACCCAAGGGGAGCATATATAGGGATAAATGTATATGATATGACCCCAATGGGGGCATATATTGGCCTAAATGTACATATAATGTGTAAATGTATATGCAATATGGTCGGTCTAATAGTAAAGTGGCCTCATGTGCAAGTGTGAATATATATGTGTGTGTGTGTGTGTGTGTGTGTGTGTGTGTGTGTGTGTGTGTGGAATAGTTCCCCTATTATTTAAGGAGTTATTGTGTAACTAATCTATATTGGACTTGTGCTCCATGCTCATGTTCTGTACATGGTGTGTACTTATGTTATTTTATGATAATTTAAGCTTTTGGATCTTTACATGCACACTTATAGTTAGGAATGCATGCACATTCTAGAGAATGTTTTTCTTAGGAACACACAGGTGTTCCTAAGAAAAAAATATGAGTTGGAAAGTGTGTATGGTGGTTGAGTGAGCATTGAGGCTATAGGATCATTCCTTCACACCCCATTGCCACTTTATTTCCATCAACTTCTTACGGACACCCATAGAATTCATCCATTCTTTCTGATCCTTTGTTTTCTCAAAATTTAAAGGTTTTTTGACACTCATGACTTGAGATATCAAATCATAATATTTATACCCTATTTGTATCTTGATTACTCTTTCTTGGTGTACCACTTATTTTTATAACATTAATACCACTTTGAGATTCAATATCATCTTGTTGATCTTCACTTTCTTCTACTTTTCCACTTTCAATGCCTTCTTCAATAAGTTTCCATACATCTTGACTGTCATCATCTGCATACTCATTAAATATAAGATCCCTATTTGCAAAGAATTTATGGATAATGGGATCATACATTTTTTAAGCTTTATGGTCAACATAGTAAACAATGAAAATACATTTGACTGATTTTGTATCAAATTTCCTTCTATTTTCCTTTAGGATGTGGGAAATTGTTTTAGTGTCAAAAACTCTCATATGATTAACAACTAGTTTATATCCATTGAATGTTTCTTAAAGAGTTTTATGAGCTAAACAATTGGTTCGACTTCTATTTTGTAAATATACATTTGTACTTACAACTTCAACACACAAACTATTATGTAAATATACATTTGTACTTACAACTTCAACACACAAACTATTAGGGAGATTCTTACATTTGAGCATGCTTCTAACACACACTACTATGGATTTGTTCCTTTGTTCCTCCTCTCAGTCACACCATTTTTCTAAGGGGTGCATGGAACTATGTGCTAATTATTGTGCTAATTATTGCTTCTAAGGGGTGCATGGAACCATGTGCTAATTATTGATTCCATTGTCTTTGCGGTACTTAATAATTCTCTTGAAATGTAGTAACCACCTTCGTATGATCTAAGGATCCTGATATGTTTACCTCTCTTATTTTTAACCATATTTTTAAAATCTTCGTAGTATTCAAAAACAATGCTTTTCTTTCTTATGAAATATCATAAACCCTTCTTTCTTATGAAATATCATAAATTTCATAAACCCATGAGAACTTGGTTCTAACATCAATGAATAAAAAATTAAGAAATTTCTCAAGTGATTTAGTTTGCATTGGCCCACAACCATCAATATTCACTAATTTTACTAATTCAAGAAAATATCTTCTTATCCTCATTGGGAACATCAATATTCACTAATTTACTAATTCAAAAAAATATCTTCTTATCCTCATTGGGAACTCATTCCTATATTGTTTTCCTAGTGGATAACCATGACAGTGGATAACCATGACATTCAACATGCTCTCTTTTTTAAAAACTACAATACTTTTCACCATATATTTTCTTTGATGTAAAATTAGATTTTTGAGATTTAAATGTCTATACATTAAGTGTCATAGATAACAAAGCTTAAGGACTCTCAATAATAACATCAAGTTGACTCTCATTCCTTCTAGTTTGACTTTGTTGTGATTTTGCAAATCCTTCACTTGAAAACTCTTCACAAATTCAACTTTCAAACCTTGATTTTTGATTCTTGAAACTACAAGTTGACTCTCATTCCTTCCAGTTTGACTTTGTTGTGATTTTGCAAATCCTTCACTTGAAAACTCTTCACAAATTCAACTTTCAAATCTTGATTTTTGATTGTTGAAACTAATATTAGATTTTTATTAATCCCTAGTAATTTTGTACTCCACTTGCCACGCTGCATGGATGCCACGCTGCATGGAGCCATGGCTTCATGCTTCACCACCTGCACTTCACCACTTGCAAAACATAAGTTAGGAGCTGCCAAAATGATCATGACTATGGGCATAACGAATCTAGCCAGGAACCCATTGTGGAAGATCCAGATGATGGCGTTTTATCGTTGAGGAAGTTGCATCAGAGCAGAGGAGGATCCTGAGCTTTGTTGGAGGGATCGATTTGTGTGATGGAAGGTATGAAGAGGGTTAACAATGGAATTTCCAAGAGAAAGAGAGGTTGTCCATGGGTGAGTCATCACACCATCTCACTTTCCCTTTGGTCCTACACAGTTTTTCTATGTCGTCTGTATAAGAAGGTCCATATGAATTGATGGTACAATGGATTCAAATTGTATTAAACATACCTGCTTTGTTTGATGTCAATATTGTTGCAGGTCCAGGTGGTGCCATCCCACCAGTGTCTATGGACTCCGCCCCCTCATACAATTCATGATTGATTACATATCGAGCAGACGTGTAGGGCGGATGATTTCCTGCACCATATTCCCGCCGAGGATGCCTGCATGCGCTTCTATGAATGGAGCATTCTTCAGGCACCCCACAGAAATACAAGTTAGCCTAGAAGAATCCATGATTAC
>ML784002.1:633322-647711 GCA_009831015.1 Picea engelmannii
ACCCTGTATAAATGCCATCCTTAAATCGATTGTATGTTTTTCAGTCGGACGGGCCAGCAGCATGCGTGGTTGTTTCGTAATGGCATTGGAATATGATGCATTCGTTGAA
Organism: Picea engelmannii; assembly: GCA_009831015.1. Lineage (NCBI taxonomy): Eukaryota > Viridiplantae > Streptophyta > Pinopsida > Pinales > Pinaceae > Picea > Picea engelmannii. The sequence goes on from ML784002.1 coordinate 633,432, forward strand.
TAATGGTTCAAGTCTTACAACGCTTTTTGCAAGAACCCTTCAAGAAAATTCCTCTATTACTTCATGTCTTAGAACGTGTAACTTTCCGGCATCCCTGTAACTTTCCGGCAACTTGCAAGTGTAGTAAGACTCGTGACCATACGAGACAAAATCTTTGGATGAGAGTCATCTGAAGAATATAATCTTTAGAAAATTGATTACCAATGCAATGACATATTTCATTTTACTAATGTGTTCGGCCAGATCCAGTGGATCATTCAATAGAGATACGTGTATCTATGGAGAGCCCCAAATGTCAATTATTTTCTCGTAGATTACACCAACTCTTAATATTAATTATGTTATCGTGGAATATATCAACTCTTAATATTGTTGGTTTTTTTCTCACCAGAATGGACTGTCTTACAATTAGGTAACCAGAATTGACTGTCTTACACCTAGGGATAATTGTTGATAAACTTTATTTGAATAGTAAATTTATAATATCTAACTAATATATGACAAAATTAATATTACTCATAGTGAAATACACAAACTCTTAATATTGTTTGTTTTTTTCTCACCAAAATAGATTGTCTTACACCTAGGGATCATTGTTGATAAACTTTATTTTAATGGTAAATTTATAATATCTAACCAATATATGACAAAATTAATATTACTCATAGTGAAATACACCAACTCTTAATATTGTTGGTTTTTTTCTCACCGTCTTACACCTAGGGATCATTGTTGATAAACTTTATTTGAATGGTAAATTTATAATATCTAACCAATATATGACAAAATTAATACTACTCATAGTGGAATACACCAACTTTTAATATTGTTGGTTTTTTTCTCCCGAGAATCGACTGTCTTACACCTAGGGATCATTGTTGATAAACTTTATTTGAATGGTAAATTTATAATATCTAACTAATATATGACAAAATTAATACTACTCAACAACCATGACATTATTGATGAACTTGAATGGTAAATTTATAATATCTAACCAATATACAACAAAATTAATACTACTCAACAACCATGACATTATTGATGAACTTTATTTGAATGGTCAATTTATAATATCTAATCAATATACAACAAAATTAATACTACTCATAGGATGTCCATATTCAAATTTGGCAAAATGTTTTTATTTCTCTTTTATTTTTTATTATTATGCTTATTTTATAGACTTTTGTGACCTATTAATTTAGAAAAAAAAATTCCAACATTTTTTAAATATAATTATTATTATCCTTAGTTTATAGAATGACTTATTCATTTAAATAAAAAATGGTAACATTTTTTCAAATATAATTATTATTATCTTTATTTTATAGACTTTTGTTACCTATTAATTTAGATAAAAAAATTCAACACTTTTTCAAATATAATTATAGGATGTACAAGTTAAAATTTTGTAAAATGTTTTTTATTTCTCTTTCATTTTTTATTATTATTGTTATTTTATAGAATTTAATTATTATAATTAAATCTATAAAATTTAAAAATAAAAAAAATCCACACCAATCATAAAAAAATCCACATCAATCTAATATAATTTAGATCATTCAAATATTTCATTTTATGTTATTATTTATAATTATTGGTGTTTTTTTTAGAAAATACAGATCACCAATTAATCTAATCTAAACTCACATTAATCATTTTAATCCAAACCATTCAAACATTTAATTTTATGTCACCATTCATAATTCATAATTAATTTACATGTCACTATTCATAATTCTTAATTAATGATGATTGATAAAGATTTATAGCAAGGATGGTCATAGAAAATGAGACAAACAAAAGCATTTCACCAAATCAGTTATAGTAATGTTAAACAAAATGTCTGCATCATACTTAAATTATTATGATGTTTACAATCTGTTTTTATGAATTAAGATGTTCCTTTGAGCAAGCTAGAGGGATTTTGAGATTGTTGCCTCTACACATAGCCTATGACCTACTAATTTAGATTAGGTTTCTCAAAATTTTCAATTCCTATTGATGTAATTAAATCTATAAAATGCATAATTAAAAATACTTTTCTTATTTAACTGAAAAATCCCACCATCCATTAATCTAATCTAAACTATTCAAATAATTCATTTCATGTCATTATCTATAATTTAAAAAAAATCTCCAAAACATAAATCTTAGAAAATTTCTTTGAGAAAGCTAAAAAGATTTTTCAAAATTTCAGGTGTTGAGATTTTTCATCCATACGACCAATGGTGGCCTTCATCTAGAAAATCCTCACAACCAACTAATCTAGAATCTAGACCAAATCTATTATTAGAAGTAAAGTTGAACAAAATGCCCAAATCATATTCAAATTTTTAAGAGAAGTAACATCTTTAAAAATCATTTAGACACAAATTTCAATTTCTATGTAATGTAAAGAAAATTTAATCCACTCTTTGTGACTTAAGAGTACATCAATACCCCCTTATATGATGGTAAGATTATTTACTCAAATATACATTTTTGTATTTGAAATATACTTTGAGATATACTTCAGATCCAAAGATTCATAGATGTATACTATTTATTATTCTCTTGTTGGGAGCTTCAAATTCATAAATATACACCATTTATTACTCTTTTATTAAATCTTTAATATTTATAAATGTACACTATTTATTACTCTCTTATTAAGTATTTCAAAATAATTCCATAATACACAAACTACTAAAATATTTTTAATAATTAATTCAGGATAATTCCATACAACATAAACTACCATACTTTTTTTTTTTTTTATCAAATTTAGACAAAAACCATATCTATACTACATTACTTATTATGAGTCAATGATAGACAAAATTATTGAAATTAACCAGTCAATAAGAGAATTAATTATTCCAGATAACGCAGACCCTATGCATGTCATGAGTTTTTATTGAATTAAAAGAAATAAAAATAAAAATAACTAAGTTTACACACGTATTTACATAAATCTGTAAATCACCATTTATCTCGATGAAGATGCCATGATGCTAAAACAAATATAGTCCAGATGGTATGTTCGATGGATATTTCGATGAAGTTCCTATATTTTTTGTCAACACTCAGATGAGTGAAATTTTGTGATGGATTGGATTTTTTTTTTTAAGCAATGGCTCACCTAGACATGAAGGAGTCATGAGTCTTTCGAGGTGCTAGATTAACTTTACGTTAATATACTTAACATTATTTATCCAGAAATTATAATTCATCCTTAGCTGTTATCATCAAATGTTCCATTTATATTAAAACTAATTAGTGATATTTATATCTATATTGTATAAAAATTATAAATATTCAAAACATATGCAGAATACTCTTGTAGAGTCTAAATATCCTTCAATAATCAAAAGAAAATTTAATGTTACAATCAAAAGAAAATTTAATATTATAAAGAAAAGAGGTAAAATCATATAATATATATTGTATTAAAATAGATAATATCATTATATATTAATATTAGAGAAAAAATAGATAAAATTAAACTTATTTATAAAATTTAGTTGCTATCTTAATATCTATAACATCAAAATCATGAACAAAGATGAGATTGTGCTTATTTTAATCCCCACACATATATAAAATCTATAAAATTTGTACAATTATTTAATATTTATAATATTAAAATAAATAATATCATAAAATTATATATATATATATATATATATATATAAACTTATTTACAAAATTTAGTTTTATAAGTAATCTCTATAACGTTGAAGTCATAAACAAAAAAACAACTATAACATTGTTGATAAACTTTATTTTAATTTTCAATTTTAAATATCTCATCAATATATTAATACAGTCAGTGGATGCTCAAGTTCAAAGTCTGTGAAATGTTTGTATTTGTCTTTCATTTTGTTATCATTATCTTTCATTTTTCTATCATTATCTTTCCTCTAACTCTTTATTCATTTTTGTGACTTATTAATTTAGATTAAATTTTCCAAGTTTAATTAATGCTATTAAATATGTGAAAATGAAAAATAAACAATTAAAAATATTCCAAAATTTTGCAAGTTTAATAGTTATGATTAAATCTATAAAATTGAAAAAACAAAATTAGAAAAAAAATCTATACTCCTAAGTAATCTATTCTAATTTAAATCATTCAAACATTTTATTTGATGTTACTATCTATAATTAATTAAAGGTGTTTTCATTTATAAAATCGAAACCACAAATTAATTTAGGAGTTGTCCAAAAGTTTAGTTTGGCATTATTGGTTGGAATTTGGCAAAAACCCTTAGAACACTCCGAATATGGATTTTGAGAAAATTTCAACAAAGAATATTTTAAAAAAAACAAAACATAGAATATTTGTACTACAACCCCAATACCAAGAACCTATGTTGCACAATGACCCAAGGGTATTCAAAGTTCTTTGTTTCTGTTGAGTTGAGGGTGGTTTTTGGGTTATTTTTTCAAAAAAAAATGGTGTCTCTTATGGGATTAAGGGAATGGGGACAATCATCCCACCCCAATAACAACCACACATTTAGAGATGGAAATTCAAAAATTCAACATAGTGAGGTGAATATCCACTCTAATAAGTAGCATTCAATATTACCGCGAATGATGTATTGACCGACCAATACACTTCTGGCCACAACATTCAAGATTTCCACGACCCGTCAGAGCAGGGTGGATATTGGTCGCCTTCAACAGAGCAAGAAGGTATTGAACGTTGCACTGACTTGGAGTATGTACTCTCAAAAAATGTTAACAGTTCTATCTGTTTTTCTCCTGGCATTAAAATTTTAAACCCACATGACATCTGATCATAACTTTATCATGAAATTTTTGTGGAGTTGATAAAGTTTGGTAGTACACAGTCACATTACATAAAAAGAAGGATATGAGGCCACAACTTAAGAATACAGAAAGAAGGATATGAGGCCACAACTTAAGAATACGGATGTCAGATGTATAATATATTTGGCATTTAAATAATCGTACGATAAGAGCTCCCTCATGATACATTGAGATAAATCTCTAGATTTGGATATTTATTTTAGTTTGGAACAATAACCATGAGGTGCATTCGTTCATAGGTGCAGTCACCAGAACCGATTATCTAACCGCTTTCATATTTGAAAAGACATGTCAGTTTAAGAAATAAATTATTTTTTTTACCTAAGGAGGCCACGTGTACCACAATTTTCAACGATACTTTTCTCCCTACTCAGGTCACTAGAGAAGGAGTTACAAATATGGTTGGAAATATCTATTCCTTATCATAGATGGATATTTCTCAAAATATCATTTGGCTTCCTGGTTTGAGGGATATCATCAATTAAATATCAACATGTATTTGACCCAAGGAGGTCACACATACCACCATATTCAAAGGTCTTTTTATTTATGCTCAGAAAACTATACAAGGAGTTCCACATATGACTGGAAATATCTCTTCAAGATATCAAATGGGTATTTTGTGGAATTTCATTTCATTTTCTGGTTTATGAGATATTTTTGTTTGAAGCAACATATGTTTGTAACCAACGTGGTCGCGTGCCCTTCAAATTCATCCTATTTTTTCTCACTCCATGGGCCACCTCATAAAAAGTTTCATATACCAATGGAAATATATCTTCAGTAGCTCAAATGGGTCTTCAACATAATTGAATTTCATCACCTATAACAAAGGTTATGAATAGATTTGCAAAAAGATGTTCACAACCCCAAAGTCACAATTTTTCCAAATTATTTTTTGAAAATTTGAGATTTTATTAAAATTTATTTATTTTTCTACCCATGTACAATGTCATTTTCAACTAGGTTATGGGTCAACCACAAACCCACTATTATGGGTTAACCACACAAAATCCTTGTCTTCATTGGGTATTTTCACATTGTAATCATGATGGTACGATAATGAGGTTTCTCTTTCTAGCATGGGTGAAATGATGGGGACCATCATTTTCTAAGGGGGAAGGAATGATATGAATTTTTAGGGGGTGTATGGTCTAAATTAGAATGCAAAAGTCATAAAGCTATAAAGCTAATAGATTTTTCATGTGGATCAAGGAGATGCCCACCTCCTCATTAATTAATTGGGCTAAGAGGTCGCCCATATAGGTCAAAGAGAGTCCCACCTCTCCATTATTGTATTGGGTTTTATTTTCTACTAATTAGTTAGTTGGGTAGTTAGATCTATTATTATAATAATAGAGACTCATTTAATGAGTTATTTTCATTATTGTATCGGATTTTATTTTCCACTACATAGTTAGTTGGGTAGTTAGATATAGATCATCATGGAACCATGTGCTAATTGTTGATTATGTTGTCTTTTCAATACTTTAATAATTCTCTTGAAATGTATTACCCCTCTTCATCTGATCTAAGTATCTTGATATCTTTACCTCTCTTATTTTTAACCATATTTTTAAATTCTTTGAAGTATTCAAACACATCACTTTTATTTCTTATGAAATATCATAGACCCATGTGAACTTGGTTTTAACATCAATGAATAAAAAATAAAAAATAAAAAAAAATTCCCCAAGTGATTTAGTTTACATTGGCCCACACACATCAATATGCACTAACTCAATAAAATATATTTTCCATTTATCTATCCTCATTGGGAACTCATTTCTATATTGTTTTCCTAGTGGATAACCATTACATTCAACATGCTCTCATTCTTAAAAACTACAATACTCTTCACCATATCTTTTCTTTGATGTAAAATTAGATTTTTGAGATTTAAATGGCCATACTTTAAGTGTCATAGCTATTCACACGCTTTTGGATAACAAAGCTTAATGACTCTCAATAGTAACATCAAGTTGGTATAGGCATCCCACTTTGATTTCTTCTTCTTTGACTTTGTTGTGATCTTGCATATCCTTCACTTGAAAACCTGACTTCAGAAATTCAACTTTCAAACCTTGATTTTTGATTGTTGAAACTGAGATTACATTTTTATTAATCCCTGGAACATACATTACATTTATTATTTATTTCACATGATCATTTTGCATTCTTGTTCTTTTTTGTAAATAAAAGACGGGCCTTATATTAAATCACAAGTTCATGGTTTTGCAACACTTGGTAGCAACCTGTTCCACCATAGGAGGGAAACCAGAATAGGTGGCTCCAAGCAGTTTTGAGTCTACCATGCCTGACAAAAATTTCTTTACAAAAATTGAGCAGAGAATTGATAGTGTCTAGAGGAACCCTATTCCATATAGATAGCCTAGGGATGGCCTCCTTCAGAGCTGCCATTGCTGAGAGAATTGCACAACCAAAAGGAGTGAAAATTATCTTAACACTATCTACTCTATGACTGAAATTGACAAGAAAAAACTAGGATCTAGGGTGAGCTGCGTCATGCCACGGGAAAGCCTGGATGTCCATGAATGGTGTAAGCTGAGATAAATTTCTTCTTGCATGTTGGACAATGGGATTATGTTGGAGCATCTGTGAGGGCCTCGAGCATCATGTCTAGTCATTGGTTGATGACCCTTTGGCCATGCACTTGTTCGTCATGCTGCTGATGGTTGTCGAAGAGGAGATCAAAATGATCCTCTACCAGATGATAGGTAGATTGCAAGCCCTCTGCTCCCTTTTCCATTCCATCATCTTCCACTGCAGTTGAATGTTTGCTTTCTTTTGTCAATTGCCCACTGGGAGGGATTTCCTCCCCCATGATACAACTCTCGTACCCGTAGTAAGGCTCGGTCGACCTGAGAATTGGGGGGGCGAGAAGGCTGGTGGTGGTCACATTCACTGAGCTCAGGCCAGAATGCAAGGATAGAGGTGGCGTTGTCACGTTCACTGAGCTCAGGCTAGGATGCAAGGCTAGAGGTGGCACCTCCTCTTTCACAGTGGTGAGGATGAGGTGCGAAGGGGGAGGAGGTGCCTCTTCTTTCACAGTGCTATGACTATAATGCAGAGGCGGTGGTGGAGAGTGCACCGAGGAGGATGGGGTCTCCATTATCGGCTTGTGCAAGGTTGTCTGAGTACTCTGGGTGGCATTGTGGGGATGGCTGAAGTGCGTAATGAGAGTGCATTGAGAAAATGTGAGTCTGGTGGCTCAAGTGAGGGCGTTTTTTTTTCTAGTATCTCTCTTAGGATTCCCACGCTCTCGAAGCATGGTGGGAGGACCAGGGGGCATCGGTGGCTAGTTGAGGCTAGGAGGACACATAGGGTGCAAATAGTGATGCCAGGAAAATTTTGGGGGCCAAAGAGCTCTGTGTGGTGAATGCACCAGGTGAAAACCAAATAGAAATGCATGCCAAGAATTCATTTAACTCTGTGAGGAGCCGGAGGAGCCTCTCCCATCACCATTGAAGGCCAACGGGACTTCTTCGAGTAGTTGGTACCATAAGCTTGGCTGGATCGCTCATCCGATATCTCAGCCAAGTGCACTAAATTAACTCTCTGCATGGTGTAAGTGTTGGAATATTGGTTGTTGTCATTGATGTCAATCCTAGTCATTGGTTTTGGACCGCAAGATTGATGAAGGTATTTGGACATGAAGGACAATGTACATGCACAAACAAAACCCATGGATGGATAGTATACATCATTTTGTTTCCAGTGGAAGGTGGCACATTACATGGATCCTCATGGTTGAGGAGAAATGAATTTTTTAAGATGACAAAGTGAATTGCAGAAGGAAGTACATTTAGGCCCTCAAGATAATTAAAGAAAAGAATTACAAAATAAGAAAGTGTTAGGTTGGCCCTAATGTTAAAAGCAAGTGACATAAATGGTATAAATAAATATCATTATACATTCATTTGACACACAAGTCGAATTTCAGAGGAAATCAAAAGTAAATAAGGTTGGATTTCAAGGGAGGATGAAGTCTTTTGGTGATGTGTTCTAAGGTATGTTATTTACAGCTCATCTTACCAGTTTTGCTATAATTTTTTTTCTAGAACGATTCAGATGGTGAAATTGATATGGTATTGAGATGACATATAAAGGTACCTGTGGTAAAATTTTCATCTCTTTATTCTCTATAATTATGTAGATACACTATGTGGAAGATAGGGTTTTTGACTAGTCCTGAAGCTAGTCAATAAACAGGTGTTCCAGGTAAAATATTCATAATGTATTCATAGTTAATCCAAATGAAGTGGGACCAATTTCATTGGAAATATTACAGACTTTAGTTTCTTTTGTGTGAGTTTTAGAATATAATGTTAAATATTGAGCGTGGGGCATTATGTACAAGTTCTCTCTCTTGAATAAACCAGAATTGAACAAGGTCTACCATTCTCTCTCTAATTTATTTTTCGGGAGGATTCAAGGAGTGAAACTTGGAGGAGTTTCAGAGAATACATTGAGTAATATTATCTATAGGATCAGAGTATTCCAATAATTGAATAATTGTAGAAGTTGAAGAAGTCTCAGGAATCATTATAAGGTTCTATGTAATGGTTGGTTGGTGGTGATGATTTAATGTAAAATTTTATTATCTCTCATATATTCTTGGGTGGAAGGAACGCGCAAGGATGGAGAGTTCAACCCTCTCTTGATATTGGAGGATTGTATCTTCTTCTTGGAGGTTTATCCCTCCCTTTACATTTGGAATTTGTAGATACCTTTGGAAGTCATTACTTCCCTTGAACAATAACTATTGATTATTTCNCATATATTGTGCATGGTGTATTGTGGTGTATTGGTGTAACTCTTATACTATTGTTCATTTCTCATTGGATATAATTGAATGGTTTAAGTATAAGTATAAAAAGGTTTTAAATTGTACTTGATACTGATTCACATCCCTCTTAGTATCAACAATTGGTATCAGAGAGGGTTACCTTTAGTACAGTTTAGCCACTAGAAGGAAGATCCTAAGAAGAAATGGAAGACAAAATTCCAAATGGGATTCTACCATTTGATGGAAGCAATTTTGAATACTGGAGTAATAGAATGGAAACTTAATTGAAAGCTCTTGGGGAAAATGTTTGGTTCTCATTTCCTTTAGGATACAATGCTTTGAAGAAACCAAAGACTGCAGCTGAGAAGGAAGAAAAAAAGAACAACAAATTGGCAATAGATACCATCCTCGATGGATTGACAGATTCAGCAAAATCCAAGGTGGGATCATCTGCATCATCAAAAGATATTTGGGACAAGCTACAAGATCTTTATGCAAGGGAAGAAGCAACAACAAAAGAAGAAGTTGAAGCAAATTACAACATCTCATATTTCAAAGAAGCAAATAGAGATCGGTTCTTTTTCTTTAATTGTGAAGGTATAGGACATGTTGAATTTGAATGTCCTCATCCAAGGATCCAAAGAGATGACACTGAAGAAGAAAAGTCCAATGAAGAAGAAGAAAATCAGGAAGAAAAAATTATTCAACAAGAAGATGAGAATCTTAAAAAATTGAAGCATGTTGAGATTGAAAATAGCAAGCTCAAAGACACGCATAGAAAACTAAGAAGTGAATTGGGTAGTTGTGAAAAGACAGTTGTAAGCTTGAAGAAACAATTAGAAGACTCTGAGAAACTATTTCCTTGAAAACTCTACTCGAAGTAGAAAGAAGAATAGGAGAAGTAAGGAATTTCCAAATGATGAATAAAGAAGAAGACTGTGAGAAACTTGAACAAGAAGTTGTCTCATTGAGGAAGATCTTAAGAAACTCTCAAGTTCCAAAAGACTTAAAACATATTGGATGGATGGGTGAAAATTCATACAAAGAATATGAGAAGTGGACTAGGATACCTGAAAGAAGGAATGATTACAAAAGAGATGAATATCCAAGAAGACCTCCTACCTTGAGGAATCAAATAAGCTTCAATCAATATGAAGGAAACTACAGAAGAGTAGATCATGAACTTAGATGGACTATGTTGGGCCCGTGATATGATTGATTTTATGATAGTAATTAGATACTTTTGCCAAATGTAAATATGCATTTTTCATGTTTTGAAGAAGCTTTTGAAGAGTTTTTGTGTCAAATCGCTATGATCCACACCAGGTATGCATAATTATTGTTTTGCAATGATTTTGATTTTGAATGTGTATGGTTTTATGTTTTTTAGGAATCTAATTTACATTTTTTGGTGTCACAGAGAAAAATCGCATCTTGTTTGTGCTTCTAGTACTCAGTCCGACACTCATCCGATACTCAGTTCGGTACTCCATTCGACACTCCGTATTGCACAAAAACGATGGGTAATTTGGCAGTTATGGTATTGGCGGTCACTGATGGGAGAATCAAGGACATGGATTTTTCTCGTGCTTGTCCCCTCTAGCTACTGAACTCTTGACAACTCGATTTGGGTTGTTAAGTTGGGTGATTATTGGCTCACTTGATCTCGACAGTTAGGGCATCATTGAATGTAATTTACTTTTTTTAGAAGAGTTTCGACCCTCCAGTGGTCGACCTCTCGGTCTGTAAAGCTTATAAATACCACCTCAATGGTCATACAATTGTTAAGAAGAAGTTAAGAAGGCGTGTGTTAGACCCAAAGACATTTTTATCTCTGTTTTTCTATTTTCATCTTGCTAGACTGTGTAAACCTGCATTTTTAAGTTGTAATGGTGAAATCACATTGTTGAGTTTGTGGTGTGCATTTGAGGAGTGACCATGACTTGTTGGGGGGGCCACCAACAATCTGGGTAACTGTTCTATGAGTTTGTTTATGAATTACATAGCATATATGTCTTTTTATTTTATTTCTTGTACATGAATTGTTAATTTACTTCTTTGTTATATAACTTGTTTTTTATGATTTAATTGGTTTAATTTAATTTTTCAAGTTAATATGGAGGATCTTGTTAATATACAATGACTTTGTAGATGATAGAAGCAAGCTTGCAAGCTTAGAGACTAACCGTGTGTGTAGCTAGATGATAAATTAAGTTTTCTTTTATGTTGGAATAGATGATAAAAAAAAAAGTTTTTCATTTATGCTTTCTTTGACAGGGTTTCAGTGGATGGATAGTGCTAGCTTTAGTTTTTATTTGTAGAATGCTTATTTAATTGTTGTTTGATTTTACTTATCTAATTTTCAAATAATTTGTTTATTTTCTTAGTTGTCATATGTTAAAATAGTATTTAAATTATGTTTATGAGCATTTTCTTTTTTTGCAATTTGAATTTGTTAAGGTCCTAACCCGCACATAGGTAGATCAATGTATTCGGATGTAATAAAGGTCAATATTAATAAGGAATTTCAATAAAATAGAATAAGGCAGATGTAAGAAGACCTAATAGAATATTCCGCTTCTAGAAGGATCTTCCTCTATATGCTTCTCTTAATAGACATATTTAGTATAAATAAGGGTCGAGGGTATGAAAACCCTAGCTTGGAGATTATTGTAACAGAGAGATGCTCGAGTGGAGGTTGCCCCCTCGAAGAGGCCTGTGGACATTGCTTTCTGAATCAAAGTGTTATTTCAGTTGTTGTTCTCATATTGTTTCTGTGTTATTGTGGAGATTATGATGGTTATATTACTGTTATTCTGCCATTTCTAGCATTTTATTTATGTTCTGTGTATTTATTATATATGGTATCTTGCAAGTGGTATCAAAGAACTTTCCTTGGCATAAATTGTGGGAATTTTTTTTAGGGTAGAGACGTATTCCATCATCTTTAAGCCACAAAGATCTGTCATTACACACATAAACCCACGGTTGAGGGATTCATACACGCAGGAAATACAAGTGGTTCTTAAGCGAACATTTGTTGGCCACCCTTGTAACCCCTGTTGGTACCCCTTCAAGTGGTAGCACATCAGACAACACCTGTGTACGAATTGGCCTAGATTTCTTGACGCCCTCCTTAGATAAACCTATCGATCACCGGACTGCGATAGTGTCACCAAGAACAACACTCGGGAAGATACTCTCTAGTACCTGGGTAGTCGGGTAGTACAGCTAAGGATACGGTCTGTCCTCCTTAGTTAGTGCCCTGAGATATTGGGCCGAGTACTAATGTTGGAACCCGCACACATATCACGGAGCTATAGCACAGGGCAAAACCTTGTCTGTAGAACCCTTGAATACCTAACCCTTGGGAAACATAAACATAAACAAATTAAACCGGCCAGATATATTGCCGCGGAACTGTGTTTGGGTTGAAAAGTACATACACATTTCTTTCTGGCTAATAATTTGGGGGTTTCAGCACTGCAACATTCTTCAGACCGAAGTATGAACCCGAAGCTGTAAAAAAAAAAAAAAAAGTCTGCAAATTTTTTCATTATTATTTGAGACCTATTCCATTAGATTCATCTCTTCTCCCTTATCACATTCATCCATATCATTTTTCTGCAAAAAAATTCTGACCCCACCCGTTCCCTTTTCAGTTCACCCATCATCATGGCCCATACCCGTAGCCAAGAACTGGAGTCTCGCTTCAACACCTTGCAATCTAGTTTCCTCGATACCCGAAAAAAAGTGCAACGACTCAGTGCTACTATTGCCTCCCGAGATACATCCATCAATACCACCATAAATGCATCCGTGCAGTCCGCAATGGAGGAAGAAAACAAGAATTGACCACCCAGCTTGAATCTGTCTTTGCATCACTCTGCACCAAACTAAAGATCCCTACCGATGACCCTTTTCCTGATGCACATACAAAGACTGAAGGTGAAATTTCTTCTCATTTCCATACATTTCAGCCCCATCACTTTCAACGGGACATACGCCTTCTGCGGGTGGATGTAACCAAATTTGATGACTTGGACCCCACTGGTTGGGTCACCCAAATGGAACATTATTTCTCTCTCTACAACATTACAGATGACTTGGCCAAACTATGGTATGGTGTTCTCCATTTTGATCAAGAACACTGGCAATGGTAGCAATGGAGAAAAACTTCTCGTCAAGGGTATATTGCTTGGACCCAATTTGTGATTGAGCTTTATGAATGTGTCACTGACACCAACCATTTGGGTCGTTTAATAAAATTGAAACAATCAGGAACAATAGAAGACTTCATAGCTGCATTTGAGCGCCTGTCTTTTCAAATAGAGGGCATGACTAATTCTTTCTTCTGAGAGTGTTTTATAAGTGGCCTCAAGGAGGATATTCAAGCCCATGTCCTCATGGATCGACCTGTGAGTTGGGTGGAGGTTACTAAAAAAGCTAAAGAAGCACAACAAATTGTTTCCTCTCAAAACCGTAAGACTTCCTTTATCCCTCGCCCTAAACCAGTAAACCCCACTACTCCCCCTGCCCCATTAAAGATCCAAAAATTGACCAGGGCTGAAATGGTTGAACGCCAACTCAGAGGCCTCTGTTATAATTGTGATGACAAATATTTCCCGGGCCACAAATGTAAGGAA
>ML784002.1:689397-720530 GCA_009831015.1 Picea engelmannii
TTGATTGTAAAGGGGTGACAGAAGTGATGGGTTCCCCGATTTTCTTCACCGCCTTTCCTAGTGTGTCGAGTGAGTCCTGTTCCTTCGGAGGATTAGAGGTCTTCGTCTCAGTCTCTGGATTCTGAGTTTCTGGCGGGTCTGTGTTTCTTACTTCCACCTCTGGACTATGTTCCTTGGGTGGGTCAGTAGACTCTTTTTCTGTTTTAGGATTCTTCTCCTGCTCGGGAGTCTTCTCTTGCTCCCCTTCCTGACATTTTTCGGGGTTAGAAGTTTGGCCCTCAGAACTTTCAGCTTCCTTCTCTTTATCCTTGGAAAGACCCAAACCTCCTAGCACAACGGGGAGACATCTTTTTCTATGCTCCTGAAACTTTAAAACAGAGGCCATGTCTTCAGGTGCTAAAGATCTGATTCGAACTACCACTTCCCCATAGGACCTCGCCCCTCGAAAAATATCATTCGAGGGTGAACACTCGTGTTCAAACTTCTTCAACCCACAATTTGACAGATGGGTTCTTACAATTTTCTGAGGATCATGCTTTTTATACTCAATAGAGACCAAACTCAAGTCTTCTAAAGTTGCAGCCTCATAATGAACATGTCCAAAATCTAATAAAGAATAAGAATTTAGCCGAACAGGGAAAAACGACCATACCTTCTTTGATGATGCTTTGAGATCTTTACTCACTCCACCAATCACTATTTGTCAGGCAATCTTGTGACAGGATAGCTTGTTGGGAATAAATAGTGGTAGCGCAAATGGGGGAATAGTAGCTCCGAACACTCTGAAATAAGAAAACTCTGCTTCTACGTACCAGTCCGCGATACCCTTCAGATTTGCAGCAATGCTATCCGAGATGCGAGGTGGAGAACGACCAAAAATGGCGATGTGCAGGGGCACCATCACCCAGTTGAAAATCTCATAAATAAATTTATTTTCTTTATTTTCCCACAGTTTGTCGTGATATTCATGCACAGTTTTTTCTTTGGTTGGACTCCAAGCCCAATTCATCAAAGGGAAAGGTTTCATGGAGCATATCACATCCATGATATAAGCAGACATGAAGAATGTGGATGGTCCCCCGGCTACCTTTTACTCCCGATACTCTGTGACCCTGTTGAACAAACTATCCGAGAGTATCTTTGCCCAATTAAATGAGCAACCTTCTGCTACCCGAAAGATGAGAGGTACCCACGCAATATAGAAATGTGTTGTATCCTCTCTTCCAAAAAGTTGGCATGTCATCATTGCCACATACATATAATGTGGCTCCAGCGAAGCAATTGAATACATACCCTTGTCATTCACTTTGAATGTCGCGGAGCGCGAAACCCAATCTTTTATCAAACCAGGCATGGTTTTGTCATATTGTTCGCACTCCTTCTTTTTGAATTCCTCCAGGAATTCAGCATTATATGTGTATTCAACAGTTGTTGGGAGCTTGCACATGGTTTGGATATGGTTTGGCCTGAAAGTTCCGACTGTGGTCCGTTGGTCGCTTATGATAGTCCTAGTGGGTAGGTCTATGTGATCCAATGCCCATCGGATCATGTCGTAGTATGGGAGCAACTGTGGTCTGGTTGCAACCAGGTGCATTCCCGACTGAACAATTGTCTTGCATTTAGTGTTCAGGTCATCCTTTACATTATCATTTTCATCGGAGTCTGAATAGTTCACCAATTCAGATTGCAGAATATATGAAACAAATGACCAGCTGGGTACTGAGCCGCCAATCTGAGGTGAAGTATCTGAGACATTGTCTGAACCCTGCGCTACAACCTCAACATTCGCTTTCACTGCTCTCCTTGGAGCCATGTCTGAAACTTGTGTTTTCATGCAGAGATTAGTTCACTCAGAGAAAGGTGAGCTCTGTGCGGATATGAGAAATTTTTTAAAATAGAATGAAACTCTCGTATATATTTGAAAACCCTGTACCATTCGAAACAAGTCTGTCAAATCGCAAATAGAAACAAATTTATTGCATAAATCTGATCTTATTTATTCATGGATTTACCCTAATTTTTCATTAATGTCATCAATGTTCGGTGGCTTGACAGGCAGTCGGGTTATGGAGAGCAAGTAGTTACCTCGTGGAGTGTGCAAACCTCGGTATGCGAGACATATCTCGTTTAAATTTAAAAAATCAAATCTGAGCAACTTAAATCATTTTCTTGCTATTCGCTGCATCGTGAATTTCCTTTTAACATTTTGACTCTTCAACTCGTGAGACTGCGAGTGCCGATTTTAGCTTAATTAATAGTAACCGTGATTTGGTGCATCCTTAATTATATAATTAATTTATTCGCTATATCGTGACTCAGAACTTTGAAGACAGGTTTTTGGGAGAATGATATGCCGAGTCGCGATATCGCGATGCAACGATAATTAAGGCTCAAATTATGGGAAGACAATTTTAGATTAGGCTACTAATTAATCTTGCTATAATCATGTCGCAACTTCGTGGATCGGGGTTTTGGACATCTTAACTTTATGAAATAAAGTGTCGATTGGCGAAGTGCTGAGAACCAAATTTAACCGTGGTTACTTTTTTACCTTTAATCTTTGACCAAGGTTATCACAAAAGTTATCGTGTTCTCGGCTCTCAGGGATGTAAAAACAAAAACTCAGGTTCGACGAATGACAAGGTGCGAACTCCCGATAACACATACTTCTGAGTTAAAAGTTTTACATTAGTTAATGTCTCGAGTGAAAAAATAAAAACGAATTCACAGTTTCACGTCTCGGGACTTGTGAATTCAAAGAGTGAAGTATCCAGCTTGCGATATCCCGAAATAAAACAAAAGAGCAAACATACTTGCGAATATGGATTTTTTTTTTTTTGAAAGTGAAAAAGCATTGCTATCCAGGCGATAAGATTTCAGAGTTTTAATATTTCGGAAGGAAAAGAAAAACAACTTTAGATCTCAAGTATCAAAAATTGAAAATTGTGCGAGGTGAAAAACAAGGGCGGCTCCAACAGGTGTAACTCTTATACTATTGTTCATTTCTCATTGGATAGAATTGAATGGTTTAAGTATACGTTGAAAAAGGTTTTAAATTGTACTTGATATTGATTTACACCCCTCTCAGTATCAACAATAAGCTATGGAGAGTTATTGTTGTGGGGGTGATGGCTTGGGATAATAACTCCCTCGGCCTGTCCAATCGAATTGTCCCCCTCCTCATTCTAGGTGGCACCCCATCCGGGTGACCATTTTACGAATTTAGAGATACATCACCATATCATTTTATTTTATTGAATTTATCATCACCTATATACATCTTAACACCATTAGTTATCTCATGAAAGGTTTTAAACCAATATCTATTACAAGCCATATGAATAGATGTTCTTGAATCTATGAACCATTATTTACAATCATCTACTTATCCTAGTAGGGATACATTTTAAATAAACAACTTTGGGTTTTTTAGATCAACACTTTCCTCTCCTCTATCAACAAAGTTTCATTTTTATATTATATTTGAATTCATTATTTACTTTTTTTTCCTACAGTAGTAATCAATGTCCAAACCTACCACAATAGTTACATATACCATTCTTCCTCACATTGGTAGTTGTCTTTGATGAAACCCCACCTTGATACATTTTCACGATAATTTTTTCTCCCTTTTCTTTACCCATGTATTTCATTTATATGGTTTCTTGCCTTTGGCCATGGAAGCAAACTCTGAACTCTGAATTCTGAAATTTGAAATCTTTTCTAGACACTCTTCTTAATTTCTTCTTCTTGCATAAGGATCCTTGTAAATTCATCAAATGGAGGTGTTCTCTCTTAGTGCAAGGATTTTATAAATACTTAATATCCATGCAATGTACTATTAATATCCATATAACATATTATTTAATATTACAATAACTATCTATCATTTATACAAACTTGTTAGTGCCTCCCATGATGTCTTGCATTATCATGTCTCACTTGATGTCTTGCATTCCCTTATACGAGGAATGATATTATAACATTTTCAAGACTTTGTTTTGGTTTCAATTTTCTCCCAATATTGAATTGAGGCAAGCTACAAGGGAAATTTGAATTAGCTTCAACTCCACTCACAATTTCCCATTCATTGTATCCTTCAACAAAAAATGCATCTTAAACCTCCAATTTATATACTTCAATCCATCTAACTTATTTTCTTCATTTAAATAAGAATCCATTATATTTGTCATGACTGAGTAGGAAAATAAATAAGAAAATTTTATCTACACTAGCAATTTTTCTAACACAACATCTTTCACAATATTGTTACAAACACACACTTCTCACATTAAAACTCTCATGCCAAGATATGATACCAAAAGAGAAATTAAACACACACAACAAATGGAATTGTATGAATAAAGAGATGACTCAAAAAATGGAATTGTATGCATAAAGAGATGATTCTTTATTTCATATATTGAACAAGGAAATATACATGCATATATATAGGGTTTTTTAGAGATCAAGAGATCCCTTAAAAAATTGGATCAATTTTTTAATAGACTCTATCAATTATTTTACTACACTCTAACACCCTTAAATATACTAATAATACTATAACAGTCTACCAAAAATTACATTTATTCATTTATTTCTAACACAATCAGATTCAAACACAATCCATTATCTTTATAGGATACCAACCTAAGGCAGGCCCCTGGGAACATTTCTAGTGATATCTTCAAAAAGTGAAAGCACCAAAAGAGTGATGGGAATAATATTCAAACACAATCCATTATCTTTGTAGGATACTGCAGACCCTTGGGCATGTTTCTAAGGATCTCTTCAAAAAATCAAAGAACTAAAACAGTGATGGAAATGAAGGAGCAGGCCAACTTTACCTATGCACCAAGTCCATAATTGAAGCATCAATGTTAGATGGAGGAACATGAGTGTGCTATGAATCTATGGACATAGAAGAAGAAATAGTTGCAGACTTATGTCTAACAAAAAGATTTACTGGAGGAGTTGGTGTGATGGTTAACTTTGGAACTCACAAAAGTAGGTTTTATGGGATCATGTAATATCATAAGCTTAGTTGAAAGAATCAAATTGATTGTATACATTGATGGATGAAGTGATGCTTCAGCTTGTGTACACTGTTGGAGCCACCTTTTTTCAGCCTTTTCAAATTTTGATTCTTAATTCTCGAAGTCGAAAGCTGGTCTTTATTTTTTCTTTATTTTCCCCAAAAATCTCAAAAATCTCATCACGCGAAGCAACGATGGTCATTATAGTCTTAAGGAAAGACCTTTTAATCATTTACACGAATTCCCACTTTATATACCTCAGGATGTCCCATGTCGGGAGTTACAAATCACATAATTTACGAGCCCCGAGGAGCAAAATTGAAAAACGACCTTAAAAGTTTACCCAGGCCAGTACCGAGAGTAAAGATACTCTAAGCCATAGTTAAACATTGTCAGGATTTCGCATCTCAGCATATGCTCTCCACAAAAGCCTTACCGTCATAGCTCTGATAGCAGAAACCGTGAGACTCTTGCATTAGTTACCCGGGTTAATCTTAGGGGTAAATAGTTTTAGCCATGGTTAAGCTCTGTCGGGAATTCACAACTTGGCATGTTTTTCTCCCCGAAACTTACTTTCGAAGCCTCGAGTCGTGAAGCTGTGATATTACTTAAATATCGGTTAATTAAAACACTTAATCTGTTTTATCTTCTAGTTTAAATAGATCACATCATCGCGATCTCAGGATTTTTCAAATCGACATATGCTCCTCCCGGAAACTATACCTTTGAAGCCCCGAGTCGCAATGTCGCGATAGAAATGAAAACATGATTAATTAAACACTTAATCCTGGTTACATTCTTGCTTAACTAAATCTAATCATCACAGTCTCAGGTTTTAGAGGCTCAAAGGGTTAGAGTGAAAACTCTCGATAAGGTGAACGTCAAAAGATTGATTAAAGTTTAAGAAAGCCTAATTAATTAAGCTAAGCCACCATAATCAGTGTTTTAATATGAACAATAATATGCACAGTCTATGAGGTAATTTTAAATTTTGCTTGCGCCAACTTGTGTTACAAACCGTCGAAATTTATGGCATTAATTGGAAATGAGGTGAAGCGACAAGTAAGAATATGGTTTTTATTTCTAAATATATCTTTAAGAATGATTTGATTGTTCTATTCATAAGGACGTCAAGGTTTTAAATGGTTGAAGATATAGATATTTTTCTTCAATGTCACAAAACTCATTTATATTTTATGTAGAGAAACTTTCCTCAGCAAACTAATTTATGTATGTATACATATTTTTATCGTAGGAGAGCTAAATCAGAATCCCCCATCATGGCCCCGCAAAAAGCGTCCAAGGCAAGTGCTGAGATTTCAGGACAAGGTTCGGATAACGTTTCTGATACTTCACCACGAAGCGTCAACTCTGTCAAGACTTGGACATATATTTCATAGATTCTGTAGTCCGAATTGGTAGATTGTTCGGATGATTCCAGTGACAATGAGAAGGTCGACCTAGCCACCAAATACAAGATCATTGTCCAAGCTGAAATGCATAAAGTAGCAGCCAGGCCACGTCTGCTTCCTTACAATGATATGATCCGGTGGGAATTAGAACATATAGATATCCCGACCAGAACCATCATCAATGAGCAGAAGGTCACTATTGGGACCTTTAGACCAAAACAATTACAGGCTATGTACAAGTTTCCAATCGTGTCAAACTTCACATACAATGCCGAGTTTCTGGAGGATTTTAAGCAGAAGGAATGTGTGCAATATGACAAGAGCTTATATGATTTAATCAAGGATTGGGTTTCACACCCTACGAAGTTCAAGGCGAATAGTAATGGTGTCTATTTAATCTCTTCTTTGGAACCATAGTTCAAATACATAGCTATGATGACCTGCAAATTATAAGGGAGAGCGGACACCACACATTTCTTCCTCCAGTGGGTGCCTCTAATACATACAGTTGTCGAAGGTTGTTCTTTCGACTGGGCTAAACTATTGTCTGATAGTTTGACTAGTCGGGTTACAGAATATCAAACGTAGAGGGTGAGCAGGAAAACAACTTCATTATTTATGTCTGAGTACATCATGGACGTCATTTGTTTCATGATGCTTTTTCCCTTAATAAGCTGGAGTTGGGCTCCATTGGAGGCTGAGCCTATCCACGTCTACCATTCAAAGCTTTGGGAGGACAAAGCTTCAGATTTCATATATGAAATTTTCAATTGCATAATGGTACCGATGCATGTCACTATCTTCGGTCACCCACCACCCAGGATCTCAGATAGCATCGCGGTAAATTTGAGCAGTGTGGCCGACTGGTACATAGAAGAAGAATTTTCATACCTCATGGTTTTCAGTGCTTCTGTTCCTTCACATGCCCTATCATTATTCATACCTGATAGGCTGGCTTGTCACAAGATTGCCAGGAAAACCGTGCTCAGTGGTGTAAGCAAAGAACTTAAAGGATATTCGAAGAAGGTATGGCCACAGTTCCCTATTCATTTGAACACCTATTCTTTGTTAGATTTTGGGCATGCAAAAGATGAGGCAACAGCTCTGGAATATATTAAATTGGTTCATATCGAATTCAAGAAGCACAATCCACACAAGGTCGTGAGTAATCACTTAGCCAGTTGTGGACTTAGAAGACTCAATCATGAGAATTCACCCCAGGATGACATTTTTTGAGGCACGATATCGTATGCCAAGGTTTTGGCTTGGATACATTCCCTTTCACCCAAAGAGAGGGTCGATGTTTTAAAATTCCAAGAGCATCGACGGAGTTGCCTTCCCCCAGTATTACAGGGTGAGAATCCAACGACCGTAGAGGTGCAACAAACAAAAGCCGAAGGCTCCAAAGATTCAGCACCCGGCCAAGAAAAACACTAGGACAAGAAAGAACAAACTGGGGGCTCGAAACAAGAAGTAAAGACTCCAAATATGCTGAAAAAGATGACTCTAGTTATCACTCTGGGCGAATCATCTAAGTAGATCGGAAACCCCGTCATCTATATTACCCCCCTACAGTCCACTAAGGGGACCACAGACGGGGGTTGGATTTTCGGTGAAGAATTAAGATCCACAACTATGGAAGAGATTCCTCTAAATGAGTTCTTTTTCGATAAAAAAAAAATTGTGGTAAAAAGAGAACTCTATCAACAAGCAGGATCAACGACCAAGAAATTTAATGTATTGACCGACGGGAAAGATATGAAGAAAGAAGATTTTGCGACAGAAATAGTAGGAACATTGAGATGTTTTGCTATGACAAACCAATACTCAGTCAAGGTTTTGAAGAATCAGTTGAAGCAAAAAAATCACCTAATCAAAACATTAGAAGCTAAACTAGCCAGAGCGGAGGAAGCTACCAAAAATCAGGTGAATACAGGAATAGAGCAAGCAAGGATAGCTAATAAAAAGGAAATCGAACAGCTCAAAGCTAATCTTGAACAAACAGAGTAGGTGGTTAAGACCAGTCAAATCCAGGTAGGCTAGAAAAGAGACTGGATAGAGAAACTATAAGCCAGGTTAGAATTCGTCAAAAGCCACACTATCAATATCGGGATATTTCAATCCCAAGCTATGGAAATTCGGAGCAGAGTTTCTATAGCCCGGGGAAGCTTACTTGCCAAGGTGGAGACTATTCAGAACAATTTCTTACTTATTGATCAAGTATCCAAAAATTTGTCTCTCAGAGAAAAGTAAGCTGGGGCGGCGGCTCGAGTGGCATTCCAAGAGGATGTAGTAGCCACAACAAAATGGGAGACGAGAAATAGTTCCGGGTTTTCCATTCTGGAATACACCCGAGGCTATGTTTTACTGAAAGAATGGGAGCATAGCATATTAGAAGTCAAACAACAAGCCAAGAAGGTAAGGAAAATTTGTCAAGAGACTTTCGGTTCTATAGACGAAAGTCTATTGGGCATCGATGGCGAAAGCAATGTGGAGACACTAGGCCAAATTAATATAGCAAAGTTATTGCTCAATATAAATAAGGATGAAGGAAGAGATTAAGCCAAAATATCATAAATAACATAGATAGACATAGTTCAAATAGATAAATGGTTGATTAAACCAAGTGTACAATTATGTGCTATCGGCGCCCAAGGTCGACAGATGGAAGAAAGGTTTCCACAATTGGTAAAGGATTGTTATACTTTTGATGCCAATTGCCAAGCGGAACCTTCCAGGTTGATATATTAATTGGTGGAAAAATGTGTCGCCTATACCGAGCATGCGAGGGGACAGGTTTCTGGTACCAAATAAAGACAGAGATAAAAGAATGAAATGATTGATCTTATTCTTACTATAACCGAAGACCCTGGAACGATTGAGATTCCATCATATGTAAATTTGTATAAATATATAATAGAAATAAAGAACAAGGGCTAGACCTTTTTGGGTCGATTGTAATAGAGATTTTTTCCCTTGAGAATTAATATAATGAAAATCCGAAGATTCTTGATTCCGTCATGACTGTGTTATGAGTTTGTTTCCTTGTATTTCATATTCAATTTCATTTCGTATATATATCTGATGAATGTTTCACTATAACTTAGTAAAACTTCTACTGTAGTGATCATTTTTAGTTTTCTATATTGTTTACCGTTTTTCCTCTGTATCGGCTATCAGCACGTACAAGACCAGTGAACTCTTTAGATCTCTCTATATATTTTATGCTTCATCAGGTTGTTTCTTTATCTTTTCTTCTCCTATTTACAGGTGAGATTCTCCCTTGATAGGAGCCTCACATAATAGACAACTTAATGTTTTCTTACACCTCATACATATTTATTAAAATATAACTTAGTTACGGGAAAGGGCCTTTGGTTTGCACCCTATTTTCACTACCGGAGCTATAAACTCTCCTTTATACGACCGAAATCGAGACAACATCTAAAAAGATTTGAAGTCTTTCTTATTTTTCTATTCCTCTATGATTGTTCCTGTGACAAGACAGCCTAATATCAAACTTGGATTATCATACCAAAAACATATTGCCTTGAACCTTTTCGATACTGTTCTTAAAACAACCATTACTCGGGTAGAACTCAAACATTCATGGGTTTTGATTGAAAGGGACATAAACATCTAGGAACAGTTGGAAGTTAGACAATGATAGCCTAGAAATCAACCCTAGCTTCTTCTACTGAAGGTTGATGCTTCCTCCTTCTTTACCCTTTACTCACTTTCAGATGCCTAGACACTATACTTTCTAAGCCTTAAGTATAGACTCTAGAACAACATCTTTTTGGTGCCATTGTCGGGGACCGAAGTTACAAAACCTTTTTCCCTGGGAAAATGACAATTTCCATCGAAAGTTTCACCTTTGATAGTGAACAAAGAGTGAGCACCTTTTAAAGCCTTTCGAATTTTTCACTTGGCGACTCCATGAATAATAAGATGGAATTCAGTCGAAGGAATACCAGGAAAAACCCGGATGGTAAATAGATCACACCTGTTACTGATTCCGAGAATATTATAAAGGCAAGAGGCTCTCTTAAGCCAACCGCCGCAGTCTATCAGCATAAGTACCCACAACTGAAGACCAAGAGTCCTTCTGAACCTTCAACTTCATGCAGTCCACCTTTTGACACAAAGAATCTAACATCAACCTGCTCTGAAGTTAGAAGTGAAATGCATCCGATAACCTCCATTCTACACAAAGGAAAAAGCCCTACAGAAAATTTGTCAGCAATTGATATACCACCGACTCTTCAGTTAAATTTCGCGACCTCACCCAATATAAAAGAATATATTACACACTCAGGTTCAATGCCTATTGGTTCCCTTGATTACATCTATTGCAAATATGAGGAGCCAAGCCCTCGCATCCCTTACCACTCATCCTTGGATGTTTTTCCTCACGAAGAAACTAAAGATTCACTTTTTATTTTCCATAACCCCCTTTACAATACGCCATTCCATTTTTCACTAATAACGATGGCAACCACTAGAGGAGGAGGTGGAGGGGTTGTTGGAGGAGGAGGTGGGGGTGCTCCTGGAGGAGGAGCTGGAGGTCAAGGGCCTATCCCCCCTCCCAGAGTGTTCTCTAAAGTAGCAGTGAGATATGCTCCTTTGGCCTTGCCCGTTCCTCTACACGACCTTCCCGAAAATTATATAAAAAATTTGCCAAAATTTACTAGGGAAGGAGATCTGACCGTGGCCGAACACATAAACTTCTTTGATCAATTTGCAGACATCCTAGGTCTCGAACATGACGATGTGTATTCGAGGATTTTCATCCAAACTTTCGAAGGTCAGGTCTGTACTTGGTTTCGGAGTCTACCCGTAGTATCTATCTTGTCCTATGATGCCTTGAAAGATGCTTTCCTTAGACAATGGGGTGAAAGAAAGGACCACTTATATTATTTGACCAAATTTGGGTCTTTAAGAAAAAGGAATTCAGAAACAGTTATGGATTTTATTCAAATATTCAACAAACTGTATAACAAGATCCCAGCCAAGGTTTAACCGTCCCAACCCGCAGCCAAAGCAACCTTCGCAGGAGCCTTTGAACCAGACTTTGCACTTATTTTAAGGGAAAGAAGGGAAACTACCTTAAACCGAATGCAAGATGATGATGTAGATATTAAGTCGAATATGATGGCTTCTGGTAAGTTGAAAGATAAAGTAGAAGTGGGAAACCGAGAAGCAAGACACTTTAGGGAACAAGTGAGACCGTTAGTGTCTAATAGGTACACAGATGACAAAGTAGATGACATGTCCAGAGTAATTATGGAACTATCAAATAAGATTTCCAGGATGGAGCTGGAATAGGCCAAGGCTGATTCTTTTGTCAAAAAGGATTTCAGGAGGAATTCCAATCCCCCAAACCAACAAAGACAGATAAAAAACGAGGATCAGAAAAAAAAAACTCCCCTAAAGAATGAAAATTTTATAGGAGGGAATGATCACCAAGATTTTAGAGAATGGGATGATGATGTCATGAACTTGGGTGATGAATGCACGCAACCTTACCTGACTAAATAAGATTATGAAAAGTCCCTGAACACTCAACAATCGTCTATTAAAGATGAAGACAGAGATGGCACTGAATTTTGTAGATATCAAGAAGTGAACGATATGATAATGGCTGAGGTCCAGCCTAGGTACAACTTGAGACCTGAGAGCAAGCCCCTTTCAACTACTCAACCTAAGAAAATTCTCCCAAAAGGTCAAACTTATGAGCCTACCCTGGAAGAAACCGTGTTACCTAATAGCAAAGTGAAAGTGGTAAACGCGCAAGACCCTGAAGTGAAGAAGGTTGAGACCCAAACAGAGGAAACCGAAGCAGCTCATACAAATACACCTTTAAACAAGATCACGAGTAATAAGTCGGCTCAGAAAAATAAGTTGGAGAAGAAGGATTTCGAAGTTCCAACCAGAGAAACAGACAAGGTTAGCAGAGTTTTTAGTTTCGAAAATGAGATAAATAAAATTAAGATACCAATTCCTCTCGTAGAATTAGCGAAAAACCCAGTATATTGAAAGTAGATTACCAAAGTGATAGGCATTTTGGAGCTAGAAAGCCAACTGATGTTTTAAATTTGGAAGATGATAAGCCCAGTATCACTTTTGGCCCACATTTTGAAGGAGCCAGAGACATTGTTGCTCCCTTTTATATCACCTTAAATGTTCATGATTGACTGCTGCATAACTACATATTAGACTCTGGGGCCTCGCATAACGTGATGCCTAAAATTATTATGGATAGACTGGTCCTCAAGATCACCAGACCTTATGGATATCTCTACTCTTTTGATTTGAAAAGAGTTAAGTGCATGGAAATGATAAAGGATTTAGTAGTTACCCTTGCACAGGTCCCAGTTAAAAGCGTTTTGATGGATGTAGTTATCGTCGATATTCCCCCCAAGTACAGCTTATTGTTGTCTAGGTCGTGGGGAGACAAGCTTGGGGGGTCTCTTCAACTGGATATGACGTACACCACAATTCTTGTGTTTGGTGGGCAACTTACCCAGTTATACAGAGAGATGAGGTTAGAATATACAGTAAGCGATCCTCAAAATCCTAACAATTTCCCTATTTACATTGCAAATCAAGATTTAGGAAATTGTATCTTGTCCTTCAACCACGTTTTAGATAGTTTCACAGAGGAAAATGATATGGATCAAGAAGAGCCAGGAAACATGACCGGAGATATGTGTAGCACTAGTATCTGGAAAAAAAAAATTGACAGTGCTCTGTCATGCGAAGGAGCTGGTGCAGGAGTATTTTTTGTGGCACCCGAAGAAAATTTTGTTGGACCTTTTTCTTACGGACTTCAATGAGATATAGATTATACTAACAATGTATGTGAGTATGAAGCCTTAGTCCTAGGATTGGAGGATGCTAGGAAGCTAAACATAAAAAACCTAGAGGTATATGGAGATATGGAGTTGATAGTCAAACAGATAAATCGACAATACTAGGCCAAGCACCCAATATTAAGATCATACAGAAATTGTGCCTAGGATATAATTGAAAACTTTTTCTCATCTGTAAATGTTCTCTTCATCCCGCATGCAGAAAACTTATAGGCCGATGCATTAGCCAAAGCAGCCTCGACTTTCACTCCTCCTACAACTTTTAAATTGAAGTATCACATAGAGGTAAGACACAGACCATCCATCCCGAACAACATACAACACTGGCAGGTTTTTCAGGATGATGAACAAATTAGGAAGTTCCTTGAAGCAATAGAAGAATTTTATGAAACTCACATAGATCAAGAAAATCATAATGATCATAAATGGATCATGCAAGAGGGAGAGGACCCTCAAGAGTTCCACAAAAAAATCGCAAATCATCGCATGCTGGTCCTAAAAAATAATAAGATTCTTAAAGGATTGATCCATCTGGAAAAACTGTTTGATCAAAATGACGTGCCTGTAAAATCCACCTTACAACCCCAACCAGAAAAAGTGGAAGACTGTGACATAGGGACCAAAGGAAAATCCAGGATGGTAAAAATATCTAAACTCCTCCCTCCTGAAATGAAAGGCAAGTATAAGGACCTACTCGGACAATATAAAGATGTTTTCACCTGGTCTAACGATGAGCTAAGAACCTACAACATGATCGTAATCAATCACAAGATACCTCTAAAGCCTAGGGTCAAACCTTTTAGACAAAATCTTAGGCAGATCAACCCCATTTTATTGCCTATGGTTGAAAAGGAGGTTAAAAAGATCTTAGATGCAAAAATAATAGTACCTCTAAGATATTTCGAAAGGGTGGAAAATCTTTTCCTGGTCAGAAAGAAGAGTGGGGAAATTAGACTGTGTGTGGATTTTAGAAACCTAAATAAGTATTTTCTCAAGGACAACTACCCACTGCCTAAAATGGATCATGTTCTAGAAAAGGTAGTTGGAGCAAATAGAATGTCTATGATTGACAGTTTCTCCGGGTATAATCAAATTTCCATGAATGAACAAGATAAAGAAAAGACAACTTTAACTACCCCTTGGGGTACGTTCATGTATGATAAGATGCCTTTCAGTTTAATGAATGCAGGTGCCACTTTCCAATGTGCTATGGACATCATGTTCATCGATGAAAGAGACAAGTTTGTGGTCATCTATCTCGATGATTTGACAGTTTTCTCTAAATCGGATGAAGAGCATTTGATACATCTTAAGCAGACATTTGAAAAATGCCGCAGGTTTGGTCTATCCTTAAGTCCTAAGAAATCACACTTTGCCATGCAAGAAGGTAAACTTTTGGGCCATGTTGTGTCTAGGGATGGAATTAAAATTGATCCTAAGAGAGTTCAAGCGATAGACACTATAAACATTCCTAGAAATGTAAAAGAAATTCAATCATTCTTAGGAATTTTTTTTTTTTTAAGGAAATTTATCCCAAACTTCGCTGAAATTGTAAAATTGATCATAGGTATGCTGAAGAAGAACAAAAACCTAAATTGGATAGTAGAGGCCAAAGCGTCATTCGCACATGTTAAGAAAGTAATAAGAAAGGAACCTGTGTTGGCAAGCCTCGATTACCTAAAGGAATTTCTTATTTTCTCGTTTTCCTCCGAAAACACGCTTGTTGCGGTGATCCTCCAAAAAAATGAAGAAGGTTTCGACCAGTCGATTTATTTTTTTAAAAAGAGTCTTAGAGATGCAGAACTTACGTGCGATATAATATAAAAGCAAGCATACGCCATGGTAAAAGTGTTGAAGGCATTCAAAACATATGTATTACACTTCATGATAATTGCATACGTACCTACCAGTTCTGTGAAAGATATTTTCGTACAACCAGAAAACGATGAAAAAAGAGGACGATGGCTTGCCAAGATTCAAGAGTTTGACCTGGAAATCAAACCAACCAAACTGGTAAAGGGATAAGGCCTGGCCAAACTTTTAGCTGAATCGAATTTCAGAGCCCTCTGTATAAATGGCCTACATGTATATGAAAAAGACATAGACATAAACGAGCTCGATGAGCAAACAAATGGAACCAAGATTGAAGAGAAGTTCTTATCATCAGACTGGTACAGAACGTAGTGTCCTACCTGCTCACTCTAAAATTCCCAAGCGAACTATCACCATCCAAATCCAGGACATTTAAACTACATGCGGTCAAGTATTGTATTTCTGAAAATCAATTATATTGGAAAGACCCACTTGGATTCTTGTTGGTCTGTTTAGTCGAATCGGAAATAGAAACGGTCATAAATGAGTTCCACGAAGGAATATGCGTGGGACATCACGCTTGGAGAGAGAAAACTTACAAGATCCTGAGGGCTGGGTATTATTGGCCAAAGCTTTTCTCAGACGTCAACGCTAAGGTCCGGGCATGTAACCCTTTCCAATTATTCGTAGGCAAACATAAACTCCCAGCACTACCTTTAGTTCCGGTCAAAATGGAAGCCCCTTTTTAGCAATGGGGGCTAGATTTTATAGGCGAGATTAATCCCCATTATAGTGCCCAACACAAATGGATCTTAACTGCCACATATTACTTCACTAAATGGGTGGAATCTATTCCAACCAGAAGGGAAATAGATTCGGTGGTAATAGACTTCCTAGAAGGAAACATTTTGTCTAGATTTGACTGCCCCCCAAAAATAGTCACAGATAATGCCCAGGCTTTTAAATATATGGCTATGATCAACTTCTGCCAGAAATACAATATTGTACTCTGTCATTCCACGACTTATTATCCCCAAGGAAATGGACTAGCCGAGTCTTCAAACAAAAGTCTGATAAATATAATTAAGAAAGTCTTAGACGATAATAAAAAATCTTGGCACATACACTTGAAATATGCCTTATGGGCGAATCAGATAGGCACAAAAAAATCTATCGGCACCTCACCTTTCCAATTGGTGTACGGGACTTATGTTGTATTGTTGATAAATCTAGCGCTCCCCGTGATGAAATTATGGAAAGATGAGAATGAAAAACCAAATCATCTCACTAGAAGGATAAATCAGCTAATTGAAGTTCAACAACATATGGTCGATGTAGATGAAAGGTTGCAGAAATACCAAGATGACATGAAAGAGTTGTTTGACCGTAAGCCAAAAGATAGAGAATTCCTCCCAGGTGATTTAGTATTAAGGTGGGATGCTAGGAGGGAATAAGCAAAGAAACATGGTAAATTCAATCACATCTGGTATGGGCCATTCCGAGTCTCAACTCCCAAAGGAAAAAATTATTTCCTTTTGGAAAATCTAGACAATGAAATCCTCAACACTCCTATTAATGGACGTTATCTAAAGCATGATATGCAATAATCAGTTGCCAAAAAAAAAAACTTTATATATATATAATTTTCCCCTATATATACCGGTTTGTTTTCTTTCCATTTCATAATTTCCTTTGGTAAGTATATTTTCAACAATAATAATTTTGGTCCATGGTTTTGTAGAAATAAAGATATGGAATTTTTACAGTCGACACCTTTTAAAAATCCTTCATACCCTTCATATTTCTTTTTTACAGGATCTCGACTGCAAACAAAACGAGCAGGAGGAGTAAACAAAAATTTTTGTATCGGAAAATAAAATTTCTTAAACAGGTGATAGAAAAGATTTTCGATATTTTAGAAGGAAAATGAAACTGTAAGGTTGAGGTAAGATTTCCTAAATTTTCATATTAAAGGGTTGTCAAAGGAAACCAAGATGACCTCATAAGATACGGTAATATTGTCTGAACTAATAAATAAAAGAACATTTCTTTATACTAGATTCTAAGGTTAGGCATTTACGAAAGAGTAAGACGGAATAAATGAGTCACACAAAGTAAAGCGTCTCCAAAAAAAGATTTTTAAGCGTCAGTTTTATTTTTTGACCCCTGTTTTTCAGTTTACAGATCTCTATACGTTACCCTTCTTTCTGTTTTCAGATTCACCTTTCTAAAAAGCCAAACTTCTTTCCGGGTCTGCATACATAGGGAGACGAGACTACTTTTCAACTGTGAAAGCTTCAAAGCAGATTGTGGAAAGTAAGTTGGTCTTCACAACTCCTCAGTCTTTTACTAAAAAAAGTTATGCGTAGGTTGATCCTGAATATTCTAAGTTCTTCAACAATTTCAAAGGATTGAGGCTTGCTCAAGTAGAAAACTCCTTGTATTCATTTTTCATTTTTCCCTGCGAACGGAGGTGTTGTGAAAGTTAAGGGAAGGTTGGTACCGAGTAATCAAAGTAAGTTGACAGACATTCAATACAAAATATTACACAGATATCATCCCTCATACAAACTGATTTCCCCCACTTCGCACTCTAAAAGGAAAATTATAGGACAGATGGTGAAAGGAAATTCAGAAATGCTTGCCCTCATCTCAGCATTTAAATGCATAAATATTTTTCGAAGTGGTGAAAGGAAATTCAGTAAAGTGGGCTAGATAAATTCACCATGATACTGAACAAGCTTGTTGGTAGTGAAGAAATATCTGAGATATCTGTAAGGCTGTTATACGTGAATTTCACTCTACTCTGGTAACCAATTTTTTCAAAACCCGAGCTACATCCCAAGTTCGGACAGGGCTCCCCTATTAAAAACGTATAATTTTCTTCTTTTGATGCAAGCCAATAGCCACAAGATCTGTTGGGTCTCCTAGAACTGTTTTGATTGTCTTAATGCAGACCTGAATTCAGTAACGAGAAGGAGAAAGTCGTGAAAGGGACTACAACTAAGTTTTAAAAGTATTTGAGTTTTGAAATGCCTTTCACAAGTAAAAGATGAAGTCTCTTTCTCCCTCTGTATCCTTTTCCTAAGAACAATTTCACTGGATTAAAGCCATTGACTCCATTTACCCAATATAGGCACGTGGTCTACTATTCTTCCCATCTTGTAAGAAAACAGGATCCCTAGCTGGAGCCTATGTTGGAGCCGCATTTTTTTAGACTTTTCAAATTTTAATTCTTAATTCTTGAAGTCAAAAGTTGGTCTTTATTTTTTCTTTATTTTCGCCAAAATCTCAGAAATCTCATCACATGAAGCAGCGATGGTCATTATACTCTTAAGGAAAGACCTTTTAATCATTTAAATGAATTCCCACTTTATATACCTTGGGATGTCACATGTTGGGAGTTACAAATCACATAATTTATGAGCCTTGAGGAGCGAAATTGTGAAATGACCTTAAAAGTTTACCCAGGTCAGTACCGAGAGTAAAGATACTCTAAACCATAGTTAAACATCATCGATATTTCGCGTCTCGATGTCTACTCGCCATAAAAGGCTTACTGTCATAGCTCCGATAGCCGAAACTGCGAGACTCTTACATTAGTTACCCGGGTTAATCTTAGGGGTAAATAGTTTTAGCCATGGTTAAGCTCTATCTGGAATTCGCAACTCATCATGTTTTTTTCCCAAAAACTTACTTTCGAAGCCTTGAGTCATGAAGTCGTGATATTACTTAAATATTGGTTAATTAAAACACTTAATCTGGTTTATCTTCTAGTTTAAATAGATCACATCATCGCGATCTCGGGATTTCGTGAATCAGCATACACTCCTCCCGGAAGCTATACCTTTGAAGCCCCGAGTCACGAAGTCACAATATAAATCAAAACATGATTAATTAAACACTTAATCCTGGTTACGTTCTTGCTTAATTAAATCTAATCATCGCAGTCTCGGGTTTTAGAGGCTCGAAGGGTTAGAGTGAAAACTCCCGATAAGGAGAACATCGAAAGATTGATTAAAGTTTAAGAAATCCTAATTAATTAAGCTAAGCCAACGTAATCAATGTTTTAATACGAACAATAATATGCATTAATTGGAAATGAGACGAAGCGACAAGTAAGGATATGTTTTTATTGCTAAATCTATATTTAAGAATTATTTGACCGTTCTGTTCATAA
Organism: Picea engelmannii; assembly: GCA_009831015.1. Lineage (NCBI taxonomy): Eukaryota > Viridiplantae > Streptophyta > Pinopsida > Pinales > Pinaceae > Picea > Picea engelmannii. The sequence continues at coordinate 708,713 of ML784002.1, forward strand.
GGACGTCAAGGTTTTAAATGGTCAAAGATATAGATCTTTTTCTTCAATGTCACCAAACTCATTTCTATTTTACAAAGAGAAAATTTCCTCAACAAACTGATTTCTGTATGTATACATATTTTTATCGCAGGAGAGATAAATCAAAATCCCTCATCATGGCTGCACGAAAAGCATCCAAGGCAAGTGATGATATTTCAGGATAAGGTTCAGATAAGGTTTCTAATACTTCACCCCGAAGCATCGACTCTGTCAGGACTTGGTCATATATTTATGAGATTCTGCAGTCCGAATTGGTAGACTATTCTGATGATTCCAGTGACAATGAGAAGGATGACCTGGCCACCAAATACACGATCGTTGTCCAACATGAAATTCATAAAGTAGCGGCCAGACCACATCTAATTACTTACTACGATATGATCCGATGGGAATTAGACCATGTAGATATCCCGACTAGAACCATCATCAATCAGAAGAAGGTCACTATTGAGACCTTTAGACCATAACAATTACAAGCTATGTACAAGTTGCCAACTGCGTCAAACTTCACATACAATGCCATCTTTTTGGAGGATTTAAAAAAAAAGGAATCTGTGCAATACAACAAGAGCTTATCTAATTTAATCAAGGATTGGGTTTCACACCTTGCAAAGTTTAGGGAGGATAGTAATGGTGTCTATTCAATCTCTTCTTTGGAACCACAGTTCAAATACATAGCTATGATGACTTACAGATTATACGAGAGAGAGGAAACCACACATTTCTTCCTCGAGTGGGTGCCTCTAATACATAAAGTCACCGAAATATGTTCTTTCGACTGGGATAAACTATTGTCTAATAGTTTGACCAGTCATGTTATAGAATATCGAATGCAGAGGGAAAGCAAGAAAATCGCTTCATTCTTTATGTCCTTGTACATCATGGACGTCGTGTGTTTCATGACGCCTTTTCCCTTAATGAGCTAGAGCTGGGCTCCATCGGAGGCTGAGCCTATCCACGTCTACCATTCAAAGATTTGGGAGGACAAAGATTCATATTTCATATATGAAATTTTCAATTGGGTAATGGTACCGATGCATGTCACTATCTTCGGTCACCCACCACCCAAGATCTCAGATAGCATCATAGTAAATTTGAGCAGTGTGGCTGACTGGTACATAGAACCAGAATTTTCATACCTCAGGGTTTTTGGCACTTCTTTTCCTCCACATGCCCTACCATTATTCATACCCGATAAGCTGGCTTGTCATGAGATCACCAGGCAAACCGTGCTCGGTGGTGTAAGCAAATAACTTAAAGGATATTCGGAAAAGGTATGGCCAACATTCCCTATTCATTTGAACACCTATTCTTTGTTATATTTAGGGCATGCAAAAGCTGAGGCAACAGCTCTAGAAGATATTAAATTGGTTCATATTGAATTCAAGAAGCATGATCCACATAGGGTCGAGAGTAATCACTTAGCCAATTGTGGACTTAAAATATTCCATCATGAGAATTCACCCCAGGATGACATTTTTCGAGACACGAGATCTTATCCCGAGGTTTTGGCTTGGATACATGCCCTGTCGCTTGAAGAGAGGGCTGATTTTTTAAAATTCCAAGAGCATCGATAGAGTTGCCTTCCCCTAGTATTACGGGGTAAGAATCCAACGACCGTAGAGGTGCAACAAATAGAAGCTGAAGGCTCCAAGGATTCAGCACCCGGCCAAGAGAAACACCAGGACAAGGAAGAACAAACTGGGGGCCTGAAACAGGAAGTAAAGACTCCCAATCCACCGAAAAAGATGACTCCAGTTATCACTCTGGGCGAATCATCTAAGTATATTGGAAACCCCGTCACCTCTATTACCCCCCTATAGTGCACTAAGGGGACCACAGACGCGGGTTGGATTTTCGGTGAAGAATTAAGACCCATAACTATGGAAGAGATTCCTCGAAATGAGTTCTTTTTTGATAAAAAGAGAAAGGTTGTGGTAAAAAGGGAACTTTATCAACAAGCAGGATGAACAGCCAAGAAATTTAAGGTATTGACTAATGGGAAATATATGAAGAAATAAGAGTTTGCGACAGAAATAGCAAGAACATTCGGAGCCTTTGCTAGGGAAAACCAATACTCAGTCGGGGTTTTTAAGAACCATTTGAAGCAAAAAAATAGCCTAATCAAAACATTAGAAGCTAAACTAGCCACAACGGAGGAAGCTACCAAAAGTCAGGCGAATACAGGAATAGAGAAAGCAAGGATAGCTGATAAAAAGGAAATCGAATAGCTCAAAGATGATCTCGAACAAGTAGAGCAGGTGGTTAAGACCAGTCAAATCAAGATAGGCCAGAAAGGAGACTGGATAGAGTAGCTATAAGCCAGGTTAGAATTCATCAAAAGCCAGACTATCAATATCGGTATATTTCAATCCCAAGCTTTGGAAATTCGGAGCAGAGTTTTTGTAGCCCAACAAAGCTTACTTGCCAAGGTGGAGACTATTCAGAACAATTTCTTACTTATTGATCAAGTATTAGAAAATCTATCTCTCAGAGAAAAGGAAGTTGGGGCAGCTTGGGTGGCATTCCAAGAGGCTTTAATAGCCACAACAAAAGGGGAGACGAGAAATAGTTCCAGGTTTTCCATTCCGGAACAAACCCGAGGCAATGTTTTACTGAAAGAATGAGAGCGCAACATATCATAAGGAAAACAACAAGCCAAGAAGGTAAGGAAATCATGTGAAGAAACTTTCGGTTCTATAGACGGAATTCTGTTGGGCATTGATGGCAAAAGTTGTTGTTCCTGAGTTTATGTTTTAAGGCTATAAAACATACTGTCAAGGCATCCGTAAATGATTTAAGAAAATGATTTGTGAATAAGGAATTAAAGAAAGATCAGAGTAGATTCAATTTCTCAACTGCCTCTGTCTTGCTTCCTGTTGTTCTTGAATGCTAATGTCTCGCTCAATAGTTGCCCATGATCATTCTAACTCAACCTAGTAAGTTGTTGTTTGTAAAATGGTATTGAATAAATTTAAGGAAATACTGGTTTGATCCTGAAGGCCTGGTTCAATGTTGGGTTGTCTTCTATTTGGGATAGTCATGGATGATAAAACTTTATTTGTTTATAAATGGATTTTAATCAGTATATTACTTCAGATTTCCAGAGATGAGATCAAGGAAAAAAACTTTAAAATCTAAAACAGTAATGTAAACACATTCAAGGTCGTTTCCTGGTTTTGTAACAATTTCGAGAATTTGTAAACAAAAAATAAACACTACAGAGAAATATAAGGCTTTAATCAAGAAAGAATCTCATATTTCAATAGACAATGATGAAAGAAAATCGAGGTTTCTAACCAGAATTAAGTATTAAGGAACACAAGTTTTACAGGTTTTAAAATTACTAAAAGTGATTTCAGAGGAAAAACTATAAATCATTTGACATACAAACAAATATGAAATATAAATCAACAATGTATATAACTTCAAATTGATTACTTGTTAGAGAAAACATTAAAGGAAAAATTCAACAAAGTATAATTAACAGGGAGAAGACACATAGCTACAAAGTTGCAGGATCCAGAATCTCGTTTGTGATCTATATTCTGATGTATTTCAAAACTGATATTACAAAATGGCTCTCTCCAAAATTTCTGAAGCCCTATCTCCACCTTTAGAAACTATATTTATACATTTTTATCAAAGTTTCTCGTTGGTCACCAACCAACTTCCTAATATTTCAGTTACATAAAAGTAATGTCAACCGTTTAAAATTTCTTTCAAATCTTAAATAATAAAAACATTTTGAAAGATTTAAGCCTGCGTTGATGAACTTCCTTTTTCCACATCAATGCACTAAACACATTTCCTTCTTCACAAATATCCTGGGAGCATTGGGTATCTCATTTGCTTCAAATGAGAAAAATCTCTTCTGCAATTCGGGCAGCCGACTTTCTATCATTCTTTCTGTGAATTTAATAGTTTTCAACTTTAGATTTGAAGTTACCATCCACTTGTTGATCTCTGTAATGTTGATCAATTTGATGTTTGAAATCTATTATTTCTTTTCCTCCAGCTCTTCTCTAAACCTCAGCTGGTGCTTGGCAATATTGATTTCACCTAACAATCCGAAACAACCATCCGTTCCGATATTCAATGAATCTTTTTCAAAGAGATCAAAGATTCCTTGGCAATCCTCATTAACTTCTCTTGTGATTAGTTTATATTCGGCCAGTTTTGTTTCCCATGCTTTTATCATTATGTTCCCTTTAACCTGTTTAGAAATAGATAATTTCTTAGTCTTTCCAATTTCTTCCTTTGATGACGAAGCCATTGCCTTCTGAAAAGTTGTTCTAGCTACTTTCGCCTCCCTTTCTTTTTGGAATACATTCTCCAAAGACTTATTTGATTCCTGAAAATAATTCTAGATCACTTCCAGATTCAAGAACACTTTCTGTTGTTCCTCCTCTATTCTTACATATATCTCCAATACCTGTATCCTGAAATTTTCAAGTTCTACTACCTGGTTAGTAATAGAAACAATCTTATCTTGCAAATGTTTGTTCTCTTCTCCCATCTTTTGAACCTCTTCCTGTGTGACCTATATTAAGTGTTTTTCCTCATCCAAGTCTTTATTCAATTTCTGGATTTCTTGCATATCCTTTAGTCTATCTTGTTATAGACCCTTCTGTATTCCCCAACTAATATTTCTTTCATTTTCTTTTAGTTTGTCTTGCAACTAGATTATTGTTTGGTCCTTCTGTTCAAGCATAGTTGTTAAATTTCCAATAGAATACATATTAGCTGATGCTATAGCACCCATTGTACCTGCTAATTCTGTAGCAAACTCTCCATCCTTGAGTTTCTTTCCATCTATAATAACTCTATGCTTTTTAATCATTCCTTCTCCTCTAGGATGAATTTCCTGTTTCAAGACTGCTCTTCACTTTTTGCTGAAAAAGTAATCTGATGGGGGGATTTCATCTCTTGAAATCGGCTCTAGATCACTGACATATAAAACTCCATGCGGAGTTCTGAAAGTCGATTGTAATGGAGTTAAAGAGGCGATAAGACTACCAAGTTCTGTTGAAGCTGTTCCTCCTATTTTTTCTGGAACATTCTTCGTGATTTCTGGGATTTTTCTTGGCTCTTTTCCCTTATCCATTCTTGATTCTTTTGTTTGAGAATCCTCTGTGTCTTGGGAAGGTATCTCAGTATTCTTCAACTTACCTTTGTCATTGTCTTTACCCTGAGTGTTAGTTACAAACCCTGGAGGGGTTTCTTCCTGTTCTGGTGATGGGGTCGAAATTTCACCCTGCAAAATCTTAGGCAGGCAGCTTCACCTATGGCTTTGAAAAGATGTGAACCTAGCCTGTGAGTCAGGTGGCAAGGCCTGGACTCTTTTCAACACTTCTTCATAAGACTTAACATCTTTAAAAATATCATCATAAATAGATACTTCATGTTCATATGCCTTTAAATTACAATGTATGTAATGCCTACTTATTATTTGGTAGGGGTCATGTTTTCTATGCTCAATATTTACTAACTTCACTTATTCCAATGAATCGGCCTCTACCTTAGAATGGCCTAAATTTGATAAAGGAAATTTCCCAATATGAACAGGGAAAGATGGCCATGCTTTTTTCTGAAGTGGTTTTAATTCCAATCCAACACCGCCCTTAGCTATCTGATGAGCTACTTCTCTACACACCAATCTATCTGGTAAGAATTTTAGGAGTCCATGAGGGGAAATAGAACAACCATAAACCCTAATGTAGGAAAAAAATTCCTCAATAAACCAGTCGGCAACTGATTTAAGACTTTCTATGACTACATCAGAAATGCAAGGGGGTTCGCATCCAAAAAATAATTTGTGCATAGGAATAATGACAAAATGACAAACCTCGTAAAATGCCTCTTTAGCATTTTCTTCCCAAAGGGCTGAGTGATATTTATGAACAGTCTTTGGACAGGAAGTACTCCAACTCCAATTCATTAATGGAAAAGGGGTCATAAAATAGATTGCATCCATAATATATGCAGACATATAAAAATACATTGGTTGTCCCTTTGACTTGGCTGCTTTATAATTTAAAATTTCTTGCGTTAGGTTATATGACAAAATTTTATGCCAGTTAAAACCATTTCCTTCTGAAACTTCCTCTAAGAAGGGTACCCAAACTGCATGAAAGCGACAGGGATCTTTTCTCCCGAAAAGTCTGCATAACATCATGGCTATATATACCATATATTCGTTTAAGGAAGCTGTAGCATAAATCCCATGAGAATTAGCTCTAAACTTTGCTTCAGACCTCGCCTATCCTCTAATCATGTAGGGGTATGTCTGGTCTTCCTAAATACATTCTTTTCTCTGAAACTCAGCTAAAATTTCAACATTAAAGGTATGTTTATGATTTAGTGAGAGTTTATACATTACTTGAATGTGCTCAGTCCTGAATGAGCCGACGATAGCTCCTTGCTTGTTCTAAATTCTCCTTGTTGGGATATCTACCTTATCCAGAGCCCAACCAACCATATCAGTACATGCCACCAGCCTCGGAAGCGCAACAAATTTATGAAGTTAAGAGTCGGCAATGTCCTGGAGATGATTTCCAGAATTGGGGTCAGCATTCTTTAGCTCGTACTCCAGTAATTCAGAAATTGCAGTCCATGATTTGATAGAGTGTATGGCGTGTGGAGTAGTATCAGAGATAATATTACCTTCCTATGTGTCTTCATTTTTCTTTGGTGCCTTTTTAGATTCCATGGCTCTGCGTTTGACTTGAAAATCTGTCATAGAAAGTGGATGAATAAGCTTAGCTTTAAAATGAAAATACAGATGTTTGAGAGTTTACTTTGAATATATTTAAAAAATGATGATATTTGTACAACTGTCACGAAATTAAAGCTCTTAATGCAAAAGATATTTTCGGAGATATGCATTTAATGTCTGTACTATGGCGCTCTCGGCTTTTCAAATAAAACGAGAAACTTACTTAATTGGAAAATGAAGCATTAATGAACACTTAAAGAAAGATTAACTTTAAACCTGTTTTAGAAAGAGGATTTATTAGTGTTAATTATGGATTAAATCTGAAAAACATCACTTTTCGGGGTTTTGGAAGTCTTGATGTCGAAAGGTATGTCATCAAAAAAACCCAATCGGCGAAATCGCGAAATTGCGATGTTTTGATTAAGATTTAAATGTTTTTTTATCACATTAATTAATTGAGATTAGACGCTATCGGGATTTCAGAAATCCTGATGTCGAGATGTATGTTATCAAAAAAACTCGATTCCCGAAATTGCAAAATCGCGACGGCTTGTTTGTTTTAAACATGAATTAACTTATCTTAATTAACTGAATAATTATGATTAGGGCCAAAACATAATTAGTTTAATCTAACATTATTTATGAATTGGGATTTCAGAAATTGAGATTTCGGGAAACACGATGACAAGAGACGTGCTCTCATAGAACCGTGAATACTGAAATCACGACGTAATTATCTTAACTTTAAACCTTTCTTAGAAGAGATTAAACTAATTCATGTTCTAATTAAGATTTAAATGTATCGGGAAATCGGGGATTGGGGTTTCATGATTCAATTTGCATCATACATCTGCTTACAGAAAACCCCAACTACCGATTTCTTTCACGTTTAAATTAAAAAATAGCAAATTTAGAATTACACCCCATTTTAAATAATTTTTAGAAAGAGGGTTGGAAAATTTATATTTTTGTAAACGTTTTTCTATTCGTTATCCAAAAAATTGATAAAAGGTATCATGAATTTACAAATGGAAAAACTCTTATTTTCAGAAAGCCGAAACCCAAAAAATAAAAATCTAGGCCTTTAAGGGCGATTTTTTTTTTAAGATCTGTTTCAACATAGGCTCCAACTGGGGACCTCGTCTCCCTATGGGATGAGGAGAACATGTAGACTCAGTGCCTTCATTGGGTAAATGGTGTCAAGGGTTTATCACTGCCAAACTATTAAAGTAGAGAAAAAAGCGATTTTATAAAACCTTTGAAAACCTTTTCAAAACTCTTTATTTGCTTTAAATTCAGTTGTAGTCTTATTCATAATATTCTCCTTCCCGTTCTAAATTTAAGTTAGTATTAAGATGATTAGAACAATCTTAGGAAACTCAACGAATTTTGTAAATTTCAGCTTGCATCAATCGAAATAAAATTTATAATTTTTTAATTGGGGAGCTCTATTTTGACTTAAGACGAATATCCAGTTTCGAAAAACTAATAACTAGAATAGAGTGATAGATAAGTATGACAACCTTACAAACACCTAAGATATTGCTTCACTACCAGTGGGCATGTTCAGTACCACGATGAAATTATCTGTCCCTTTTTACTGAATTTCCTTTCACCGCTTCGAGTGCCAATTATATATTTATACTCAGATATTGCTTCACTGTCAACAAGCCTGTTCAGTACCCTGGTGAAGTTATCTGTTTCTTTCATATTTAGATGAGGGCAATCCTTTAAATGAATTTCCTTTCATCGTCTGTGGGACTAGATGGGGGCAATCAAATATGAATTTCCTTTCACCATTTGTCTTATAGTTAGCTTATACATACGAAGCGATGGCAATCAGTGATACTTAAAATATCAGGGGTGGTTATCTATATAAAAATTTATAATAGAGGTTTGTCAACCTGTTTGATTATTCTAGACCAATTTTTCTCAACTTTCAAAACTCCTCAGTCTGTAGAGAAAAAGGGAAAGATTAATCTCAGGGGTTTTCTTTTGAGCAATCTTAAATCCTTAGAAAAACAGTTAAGAAACCTAAGAGAGTCATAATCAACCCAAACATAACCACTTTTAGTCAGAAAATAAGAACTATGAAGACTTGACTTACTGAATTCAATCATTTGTTGATTTTCAAGGTTAATACATAATCTCTCCTACTTTGATGAGAAAGCCCAAAAACATGAAGGATAGTATACAGGGTATAAAAGGAGACATCAACAATCTATAAGCCATAAAACATAGGTTATGGTTTCAAAAATAACTCTTTTGGATTCTTTTCTTCTTCTTCTTTTTTTTTTGGTATAAAAACTTAACTAATTTTTATTTTATTTTTATTTATTTACAAAATGAGAATGGGTTTTCTAAAAAWGAAAAACAAAATAGTATATACAATGAGATATTCTATAAATTAATTATTCCATATAATGCTTTAAAAAACGCCCATTAACTGGGGCATTCAAGATCTTACCATCCAAATTTTCAAGCAGAAATGAATTTTTTCCTTCAGAAGATGCTACCTTAAATGGTCCATACCAAATATGATCAAATTTACCATTTTTTCTTGAATCCTCTTTTCGAGCATCCCACCTCAAAACCAGATCTCCGGGGAGAAAATTCTTGTCCTTGACTTTACATTCAAATAATATCTTCATGTCATCCTGGTACTTCTGCAATTTTTCATCCACTACTGCCATGTGTTGCTGAACTTCAATCAGTTGATTTATCCTTCTTGTGAGAGGGTTTGGTTCTTCCTTCTTGTCTTGCCATAGTTTCATCACARGAAGTGATAGATCTATGGGCAACACTACATMTGTTCCATATACCATTTGAAAGGGAGAAGTACCGATAGACTTTTTTGTGCCTATCCAATTTTCCCATAGAGCATATTTTAAATGCAAATGCCAAGACTTTTTATTTTCGTTTAACACTTTCTTGATTATACTGATCAAACTCTTATTTGAAGATTCTGCCAGACCATTTCCCTGAGGATATTATGCTATGGAATGACCCAACACAATATTATATTTCTGGAAAAATCTAACCATTGCCATGGATTTAAAATCCTGTGCATTGTCTATGACTATCTTTTTGGGACAGCCGAACCTAGACAAGATATTTTCTTCTAAGAAGTCTATAACTACTGAATCAGTAGCCTTCCATGTTGGGATAGCTTCCACCCATTTGGTGAAATATTCTATAGTGGTCAGGATCCATCTGTGTTGAGCACTTGAATGATGATTAATTTCACCTATGAAGTCTAATCCCCATTGCTGAAAAGGAGCTTCTGTCTTGACTGGGACCAATGGCATCGCTAGTAGTTTATGTTTTCCCGCAAAGAATTGGCAAGGGACGGAAGCTCGTACCTTAGCATTGACATCTGGGAAAATTTTAGGCCAGTAATAACCAACCCTCAGGATTTTATATGCCATATCTCGCCAAGTGTGGTGTCCTCCATAGACTCCTTCATGAAATTGACCTATAACTTCTTCTATTTTTTATTCGACCAAACAGACTAAGAGGAAACCAAGCGGGTCTTTCTAGTATAATCGTTTCTCGAAAATATAGTATTTAACTGCATGCAACTTTAGCGTTCTATCTTTGGATGGAAACAAGTCAGTTGGACAATTTAAAGTTAAGAAGTATGTTACTATGTCCTTGTACCAATTCGAGGGCGCAAATTTCTCCTCGATCCTGTTTTTAACTATTGGGTCCTCAAGTTCATTCGTCTACCCATCCTTCTTCCTCCTGAGAACTGTTTATCCCAAGAGCCGTGAAATTGGATTCAGCTAGAAGTTTAGATAAACCTTGTCCCTTTACCAATTTGGTTAGTTTAACCTCCAAGTCGAACTCTTGAATTTTTTCAAGCCATCTCCCTCTTTTACCATCACTGTTTTCTTGAACCAAGATATATTTTACAGCACTAGTGGGTACATATGCAATCACTTTAGAATGTAAAACATAAGTTCTGAAATCTTTCATTGCTTTTACCATGGAATATGCTTTATTTTCCATTATATTATATTTGAGTTCAGCATCTCAGAGACTTTTGCTAAAGAAGGCTATGGGTTGCTCGAAACCTTCTTCATTCTTCTGAAGGAGTACAGCAGGAAGCGTATGTTCTGAGGAAAATGAAAAAATAAGAAAATCTTTAAGATAATCTAGGCTCACTAGAACTAGTGCCTCACTTATAACCTTCTTAATATGGGCAAAGGATGCCTTAGCTTCAGCTGTCCATTTTACTTCACTATTTTTTCTGAGCATATCTGTAATCAATTTAACAATTTCAGCAAAGTTAGGAATAAATCTTCTCAAGAAATTTATTTTTCCTAAAAATGATTGAATTTCTTTCACATTCCTAGGAATAGCTATTCTATCTATAGCATTTACTCTTTTAGGGTCAATCCTGATTCCATTTTGGGATACGATGTGACCCAACAGCTTACCTTCTTGCATAGTGAAATGAGACTTTTTAGGATTTAAGGATAGACCAAACCTGCGACATTTTTCAAATGTTTGTTTGAGATGAATCATATGGTCTTCATCCGATTTTGAAAAAATAGTAAGATCATCCAAATAGATGACTACAAACTTGTCCTGTTCTCCGACGAAAGCAATATCCATTGTGTGTTGAAAAGTAGCTCCTGCATTCATTAGTCCAAACGACATTTTATCATACATAAACGTGCCCCAAGGAGTGGTAAATGTGATTTTTTCGTTATCAATATCACTGACGACAATTTGATTATAACATGAAAATCCATCAATCATGGACATTCTATTAGCCCCTACTACTTTTTCAAGAACATGGTCCATTTTAGGTAGAGGATAATTATCTTTGAGAGAAGATTTATTAAGATTCCTAAAATCAACACATAATCTAATTTCCCCATTTTTCTTTCTAACTGGGACTATATTAGCTACCCATTCAGAATATCTTAGGGGTACAATTATCTTAGCGTCCAGAAGTTTTTTGACTTCTCGTTCGATAACAGGTAATAAAATAGGGTTAAATTGTCGGAGTTTTTGTTTAAAAGGTTTGACACCTGGTTTGAGAGGTATTTT
>ML784002.1:725870-742528 GCA_009831015.1 Picea engelmannii
TAGATATTGTACAAGGTTAGAATTTACAATTGCCTTTGGCATAACATTGTGGGAAGCTCTGGAATCCAACATATAGTTATGGAGAAGGTGGTCAAACAGGGTTAAGGTAATATAAAAAGGAGCCACAATGTCTCTTGCACCTTCGACGTGAGGACCGAAGACTAATATAGGTTTGTCATCCTCTAAGTTGATGGCGTCGGCCTAACTTTCATCTTCGGAAAAATTAATCATTTTGGCGATTTGTTTTCTGTATACGGGATTCTTAGCTAACTCAACAAGGGGAATAGGAATTTTGATTTTATTTATTTCGTTTTCCAAATTAAAGTTTCCTAGAGCCTTGTCATTTTCGATGTTCGGGGCTTCCATACCTTTCTTCTCAGTTTTACGTTGAGATGTGACCTTCTTTTATTTTATAGGAGCTTGTGTCTTCACAGGGAGTGTTCCTACTAGTTCTAACTATACAGGTTGCGTATCAGCTGTATTTCTTTTTGCAGGCTGTTTATCTTCAACTTTTGGAGTTATCTCATCGGTTTCGCTTCTTGGCAAATTCATTTTAGTTGGAACATTTGGGAGATTTTTAATTCTTGGTCTCAAATTATTTTTTTCATGTAGTTCAGCAATAATATCATCTGCAATATTTTGATATGTGAAATCATGAGTCATATTATTGCTAACTTGTTCTTCCGATGTACTTTCTTTACTTAAAGATGCTTCATAATCCTATCTTGATAAATATGGGGATTTATTATCATCGCCAAGGTTACTAATATCTTCATCGATTTCTTAAAAATCTCCTAAATCTTCCTCTCCGATGTAGTTTTCACTTTTAAAGGGTGTTTGAATTTTTTGATCTTCATTTTTAATTATTTTCTGCGGTCCCTGAGGTTCAGGATTTCTTCGAAAATCTTTTCTGGGGAAATTATATCTTTTTTATTTCTCTAGTTCCATTTTCGAGATCTTGTTTGAAAGTTCTCGAATGACCCTAGCCATCTCTTCTATTCTATCACCCGAGGATTTTCCTAACCCTGAAGATCCACCTTGCTCTTTAAATTTTTTATTTTCTTTGTTTCCAGTTTCAGTCTTTGCTTTAAGTTTTTCTGATGCCATCATATTTGATTCAATCTCAAGCGCATCATCCTGTATTTTTGTGAGATCTATTGATCTCCTTTCTCTCAATAATAAAGCAAAGTTGGGGTCAAAAGCACCAGCAAAAGTCACTTTTGTTGCAGCTTGTGAAGTTTTAACCTCAACTAGAATTTTATTGTACAACTTATTGAATCTCTGTGTGAATTCTAGGATTGATTCAGAGTTTTTCTTTCTAAGGGCTCATAATTCAGTTAAATAGTAGAGGTGATCCTTCCTCTCTCTCCATTATCTAATAAATGCACTTTCAAGTTCTTCATAGGATCTTAAAGATCTAGCTGCTAAGGATCGGAACCAGGTCCTCACTTGTCCCTCAAAAGTTTGAACAAGGAGTCTAGAATAAACATCTTCATGTTCTATTCCGAGTATGTCTGCAAATTGATCAAAAAAGTTTATATGTTCTTGGGCAGTCAAATCACCCTCCCCTGTAAGTTTAGGAAGGCTTTTCATATAATTCTCGGGGAGATCATGAAGAGGAACGGGAAGAACTAGGGGAGCATATCTAGCAGCTACTTTAGCGAAAATCCTGGGAAGCGGTACTTGACCACCTCCAAGGGCACCACCTCTAGCTCCAGTACCTCCTTGTGCAGCCATGGTTAGATTTGGGACTGAATTTTGGACAGTGTGAGGAGAAGATTCTCGGAAATCTAGAGAAGAAACTTCAGGGAATGAGAAAGTATCAAAAGAGGGGGGAAGTGAAAGTGATCTTTCAAGAGTTTCCGATGAGTTTGATTGTGTAAAGTCATGTTGATCTATAGTATATGTGGACAAAAAGACTTGTTTAAGTGATTTTCACGATTTTAAAATTTTTTCCGTATCGGAGACTGGTGATGTCTGCTTGCTATCCGAGTTTTTTCTGGTGTTCTTTTGGCTACTAGCCAGTTTAGTTATTGTGGAGTCGCCATGTGAAAAATATTTATACTTAGAAGGTTTTCTATCCTTGTTCACTATCAAAAACAAAAAATGTCAATGTCGTTCTTCCCAAAGAAAAGATTTGTTTCTTCGTTCCCCGACAATGGTGCCAAAAAGATGTTGTTCCTGAGTTTATCTTTTAAGGCTATAAAACATACCATCAAGGAATCCATAAATGATTTAAAGAAATGATTTGGGAATAAGGAATTAAAGAAAGATCAGAGAAGATTCAGTTTCTCAACTGCCTTTGTCTTGCTTCCTATTGTTCTTGAATGCTAATGTGTCATTCAATAGCAGCCCATGATCATTCTAACTCAACCCAGTTAGTTTTTGTTTGTAAAATGGTATTGAATAAATTTAAGGAAATATTGGTTTGATCCTGAAGGCCCGGTTCAACGTTGGGTTGTCTGCTATTTGGGACAGTCATGGATGATAAAAATTTATTTGCTTATAAAGTGATGTTAATCAGTTTATTACTTCAGATTTCCAGAGATGAGATCAAGGAAAACAATTTTAAAATCTAAAACAGTAATGTAAACACATTCAAGGTCGTTTTCTGGTTTTGTAACAATTTCGAGAATTTGTAAACAACAAATAAACACTACAGAGAAATATAAGGCTTTAATCAAGAAAGAATCTCATATTTCAATAGACAATGATGAAAGAAAAATGAGGTTTCTAACAAGAGTTAAGTATTAAGGAACAAAAGTTTTACAGGTCTTAAAATTACTAAAAGTGATTTCAGAGGAAAAACTGTAAATCATTTGACATCCAAACCAATCTGAAATATAAATCAACGTTGTATATAACTTCAAATTGATTACTTGTTACAGAAAACATTAAAGGAAAAATTCAACAAAGTATACTAAACAGGGAGAAGACACATAGCTACAAAGTTGCAGGATCCAGAATCTCGTTTGTGATCTATATTCTGATGTATTTCAAAACTGATATTACAAAATGGCTCTCTCCAAAATTTCTGAAGCCCTATCTCCACCTTTAGAAACTATATTTATACATTTTTATCAAAGTTTCTCGTTGGTCGCTAACCAACTTCCTAATATTTCGGTTACATAAAAGTGATGTCAACCGTTTACAATTTCTTTCAAATCTTAAATAATAAAAACATTTTGAAAGATTTAATCCTACATTGACGAACTTCCTTTTTTCGCATCAATACACTGAACGCATTTCCCTAAAAAATTAACAAAGATCCTGGGAGCATCAGGTATCTCATTTGTTTCAAATGAGAAAAATCTCTTCTGCAATTCTGGCAGCCGACTTTCTATCATTCTTTCTGTGAATTTAACAGTTTTCAACTTTAGATTTGAAGTTACCATCCACTTGTTCATCTCTATAATGTTGATCAATTTGATATTTGAAATATCTTCTTTCTTTTCCTCCAGCTCTTCTCTAAACCTCAGCTGGTGCTTGGCAATATTGATTTCGCCTAACAATCTGGAACAACCATCAGTTCCAATATTCAATGAATCTCTTTCAAAGAGATCGAAGATTCCTTGGCAATCCTCATTAACTTCTCATGTGATTCGTTTATATTCGGCCAGTTTTGTTTCCCGTACTTTTATGATTATGTCCCCTTTAACATGTTCAGAAATAGATAATTTCTGAGTCTTTCCAATTTCTTCCTTTGATGAGGAAGCCACTGCCTTCTGAAAAGTTGTTCTAGCTACTTTTGCCTCCCTTTCTTTCTGGAACACATTCTCCAAAGACTTATTTGATTCCTGAAAATAATTCTGGATCACTTCCATATTCAAGAACACTTTCTGTTGTTCCTCCTCTATTCTTACATATATCTCCAATACCTGTATCCTAAAATTTTCAAGTTCTACTACTTGGTTAGTAATAGAAACAATCTTATCTTGCAAATGTTTGTTCTCTTCTCCCAGCTTTTGAACCTATTCCTGTGTGACTTGTATTAAGTGTTTTGCCTCATCCAAGTCTTTATTCAATTTTTGGATTTCTTTCATATCCTTTAGTCTAGCTTGTTCTAGACCCTTCTATATTCCCCAGCTAATATTTCTTTCATTTTCTTTTAGTTTGTCTTGCAACCGGATTGTTGTTTGGTCCTTCTGTTCAAGAATAGTTGTTAAATTTCCAATAGAATACATATTAGTTGATGCTATAGCACCCATTGTACCTGCTAATTCTATAGAAAACTCTCCATCCTTGAGTTGTTTTCCATCTATAATAACTCTATGATTTGTAATCATTCCTTCTCCTCTAGGATGAATTTCCTATTTCAATATTGTTCTTCTCTTTTTGCTGAAAAAGTAATATGATGGGGGGATTTCATCTCTTGAAATCGGCTTTAGATCCCTGACATATAAAACTCCTTCATGGGGGGTTCCAAAAGTCGACTGTAATGGAGTTAAAGAGGTGATAGGACTACCAAGTTCTGTTGAAGTTGTTCCTCCTAATTTTTCTGGAACATTCTTCATGATTTCTGGGATTTTTTTTGTCTCTTTTCCCTTATCTATTCCCGATTCTTTTGTTTGAGAATCCTCTGCGTCTTGGGAAGGTATCTCAGTATTATTCAACTTACCTTTTTCATTGGCTTTACCCTAAGTTTTAGTTTCAAACCCTGGAGGGGTTTCTTCCTGTTCTGGTGATGGGGTCGAAATTTCACCTTGTAAAATCTTAGCCAGGCAGCTTCACCTATGGCTTTGAAAAGATGTGAACCCAGCCTGTGAGTCAGGTGGCAAGGCCTGGATTCTGTTTAGCATTTCTGCATAAGACTTAACATATTTAAAAATATCATCATAAATATATACTTCATGTTCATATGCCTTTAAATTACAATGTATGTAATGCCTACTTATTATTTGGTAGGGGTCATGTTTTCTATGCTCAATATTTACTAACTTCACTTCTTCCAATGACTCGACCTCTACCTTAGAATGCCCTAAATTTGATAAAGGAAATTTCCCAATATGAACAGGGAAAGATGGCCATGCTTTTTTTTGAAGTGATTTTAATTCCAATCCAACACAACCCTTAGCTATCTGATGAGCTACTTCTCTGCACACCAATCTGTCTGGTAAGAATTTTGGGAGTGCATGAGGGGAAATGGAACAACCATAAACCCTAATGTAAGAAAAATTTTCCTCAATAAACCAGTCAGCAACTCATTTAAGACTTTGTATGACTGCATCAGAAATGCGAGGGGGTTCACATCCAAAAAATAATTTGTGCATAGGAATAATGACAAAATGATAAACCTCGTAAACTGCCTCTTTAGCATTTTCTTCCCAAAGGGATGAGTGATATTTATGAATAGGTTTTGGGTAGGAAGTACTCCAACTCCATTTCATTAATGGAAAAGGGGTCATAAAACAGATTGCATCCATAATATATGCAGACATAAAAAAAGACACTCGTTGTCCCTTTGACTTGGTTGCTTTATAATTTAAAATTTCTTGTGTTAGGTTATCCGAAATTTTTTTATGCCAGTTAAAACCATTTCCTTCTGAAAATTCCTCTAAGAAGGGTACCCAATCTGCATGAAAGTGACAGGGATCTTTTCTCCCAAAAAGTCTGCATAACATCATGGCTATATAAACCATATATTCGTTTAAGGAAGCTATAGCATAAATCCCTTGAGAATCAGCTCTAAAATTTGCTTCATACCTCATCCATCCTCTAATCATGTCGGGGTATGTCTGGTCTGCCTCAATACATTCTTTTCTCTAAAACTCAGCTAAAAATTCAGCATTAAAGGTCTGTTTATGATTCGACAAGAGTTTATACATTACTTGAATGTGCTCAGGCCTGAATGAGCCAACAATAGGTCCTTTCTTGTTTTGAATTCTCCTTGTTGGGATATCTACCTTATCCAGAGCCCAGCCGACCATATTAGTATATGCCACCAGCCTCGGACGCGCAACAAATTTATGAAGTTCTGACTCGGCAATGTCCCAGAGATGATTTTCAGAATCAGGGTCAGCATTCTTTAGCTCGTACTCCAGTAATTCAGAAAATCCAGTCCATGATTTGATAAAGTGTATGGCGTGTGGAGTAGTATCAGAGATAATATCACGTTCTTGTGTGTCTTCGTTTTTCTTCAGTGCTTTTTTAGGTGCCATGGCTCTACGTTTGACTTGAAAATCTGTCACAGAAAGTGGATGAATAAGATTAGCTTGAAAATGAAAATACAGACGTTCGAGAGTTTACTTTGAATATATTTTAAAAATGACGATATTTGTACAACTGTCACGAAATTAAATCTCTTAATGCAAAAGATATTTTCGGAGATATGCATTTAATGTCTATACTTAGCCGCTCTCGGCTTTTCAAATAAAACGAGAAACTTACTTAATCGGAAAACGAAGCATTAATGAACACTTAAATAAAGATTAACTTTAAACCTATTTTAGAAAGAGGATTTATTAGTGTTAAGTATGGATTAAATCTGAAAACATCACTTTTCAGGGTTTCAGAAGTCTTGATGTTGAAAGGTATGTCGTCGAAAAAACCCGATCATCGAAATCGTGAAATTGCGATGTTTTGATTAAGATTTAAACATTTTTTTATCACATTAGTTAATTGAGATTAGTTGCTATCAGGATTTCGGAAATCCTAATGTCGATATGTATGTTATCAAAAAAGCTCGATCCCCAATATCGCGAAATCGTGACAGCTTGTTTGTTTTAAACATGACTTAACTTATCTTAATTAACTGAATAATTATGAGTAGGGCCAAAACATAATTAGTTTAATCTAACGTGATTTATGAATCGGGATTTCGGGAAACACGATGAAAAGAGATGTGCTCTCATAGGACCGTGAATCCTGAAATCACGACATAATTATGTTAACTTTAAACCTTTCTTGGAAGAGATTAAACTAATTAAGATTTAAATGTATCGGGAAATCGGGGATCGGGGTTTCGTGATTCAATTTGCATCATACATCTGTTTACAGAAAACCCTGACTCCTGATTTATTTCACGTTTAAATTAAAAAATCGCAAATTTAGAATTACAACCCGTTTTAAATAATTTTTAGAAAGAGCGTTGGAAAATTTATAATTTTGTAAATGTTTTTCTGTTCATTATCCAAAAAATTGATAAAAGGTATCGTGAATTTAGAAATGACGAAACTATTATTTTCAGAAAGCCGAAACCCAAAAAATAAAAATCTAGGCCTTTAAGGGCGAATTTTTTTTTAAGATCTGTTTCAACAAAAGGAATGCAGAGACACTAGGCCAAATGAATATAGTGAAGTTATTGCTCAATATAAATAAGGATGAAGGAAGAGATTCAGCCAAAATATCACAAATAACACAGATAGACATAGTTCAAATAGATAAATGGTTGATTAAACCAAGTGTACGATTATGCACTATCGACACCCAAGGTCGACAGATGGAAGAAAGGTTGCCGCAATTGGTAAAGGATTGTTATACTTTAGAGGCCAATTGCCAAGCAGAACCTTCCTGGTTGATATCTCAATTGGTGGAAAAATGTATCACCTGTACCAAGCATGCAAAGGGATAGGTTTCTGGTACCAAATAAAGATAGAGAGAAAAGAATGAAATGATTGATCTTCTTCTTGTTGTAACCGAAGACCCTAGAGAGATTGAGATTCCATCATATGTAAATCTGTATAAATATACAATAGAAAGAAAGAACAAGGGTTGGACCTTTTTGGGTCGATTGTAATAGAGATTTTCTCCCTTGAGAATTAATATAAAGCAAATCCAAAGATTCTCAATTCCGTCACGACTGTGTTATGAGTTTGTCTCCTTGTATTTCATATTTAATTTCATTTTGTATATATGTTTGATGAATGTTTCTCTATAACTTAGTAAAACTTCTACTGTAGTGATCATTTTTAGTTTTCTATATTGTTTACCATTTTTCCTTTATATCGGATATCAGCAGGTACAAGACCACTGAACTCTTTAGATCTCTATATATATTTTATGCTTCATCAGGTTGTTTATTTATCTTTTCTTCTCCTGTTTACAAGTGGCATTCTCCCTTGAGAGGAGCCTCACATAATAGATAGCTTAATGTTTTCTTACACCTCATACATTTTTATTAAAATATAACTTAGTTACGGGAAAGGGCCTTTGGTTTGAACCCTATTTTCACTTTCGGAGCTATAAACTCTCCTTTATATGACTGAAATCTAGACAACATCTAAAAATCTTTGAAGTCTTTCTTAATTTTTTGTTCCTCTATGACTTTCCCTATGACAAGACAACCTAATATCGAACTCGGATTATCATACCAAACACATATTTCCTTGAACCTTTCCGATACTGTTCTTAAAACAACCATTACTCAGGTAGAACTTGAACGTTCATGGGCTGCGATTGAAAGGACCATAAACATCCAGGAACAGTTGGAAGCTAGACAATGATAGCCTAGAAATCAGCCCTAGCTTCTTCTACCAAAGGTTGATGCTTCCTCCTTCTTTACCCTTTACTCACTTTTGGATGCCTAGACACTGTACTTTTGAAGCCTTAAGTACAGAATCTAGAACAACATTCACAACAATCCAACATGGATGCACCTCAAGATTTGTTCCTAATCGCTGAAAGATTCAATTGTTGTTGGATTAATCATATCCTTAATATGTCCCCATTTATATAATCTCCATGCATGAATAATAAGAACAGGGAGTCAAATTGATGAAGTTTATGATCCATAAGATCATCCATTAGTTCTTGTTGAACTATAGAAGCTAATAGATAATTATTGCTTATTCATATCAAAACAAATGAGTAGTTAGATCCTAAACTCATATAACTTGGATAAACAAACTATATTTTATACTAAATAACATAATGGATAATGTAAATGGGGTCAATTGGAAATACAATGGAAATAATATCCTACCCATTCTAAAAGGATCTCCATTTCAGGTGATAAATTAAAATCAACACATTTTCTTCTACTCATAAGTTCAAGAACAAGAATCCCAAAGATATAAACATCAGATTTAACAGACAATTATCCTTGCATGGTGTAATCTAGTGCCATATACCCACTGCAAATTAGAATAACAATGGATAAATATGTTTGGCCATTAAGAATAATAAAACATATTTGAAAAATGAAATTGTAGTATAATTAGATCTAAAGAAAAGTTGTACAATTGCTTCAATGCCAATCCTCTTGTAATCAAATCATCTAAACAATATGGAGTAACATATGTAAATGATCAATAACTTCTAAAGTGTGGTGACACCAAAAGTATAACCCTAAGACTGAATTAATATAACCAATTGAGTTACAGTAATGCATGTTTTACTGAG
The DNA here is from genome assembly GCA_009831015.1 of Picea engelmannii. Classification (NCBI taxonomy): domain Eukaryota; kingdom Viridiplantae; phylum Streptophyta; class Pinopsida; order Pinales; family Pinaceae; genus Picea; species Picea engelmannii. Next base: position 735,210 of record ML784002.1, read on the forward strand.
TTCCAACGCCTTTTTTCGTAACATGAGTTTCATCTTCAACAAAATGTTCTTCCAAGATGAAATCTGTTATTTTAGGATTCAACTTCTCGTCCAACAAAATGTTGTTGGATTTAATATCCCGATGAATAATCCACATATGAGAATCCGTGTGCAATTATATAAGCCCATGAGTTACTCTGAATACAATGTTGTAACTCTCCTTCCAATCGAGGCATCTGCGTTTATTTGGATATGTATGGAACATGCAAGATACTAAACAATCATAACCAACCTAAGTATGATTAAACATTTTATTGAATTGACTCACACTCAATAAAGTAAAATTGACTCACCAAATAAAATTTTATCAAGGTTGTTATTGGGTAAGTACTCCTAAACAAATAACCTTTCTAATCCCTCTACGAAATAACCAAGTAACCTCAGAAGATTTTGATCTTCAATTTTAGCCACTAGCTTAACTTCATTCAAAAATTTTGTCTTTCCTTGAATAGATTTTAAGGACAGTTTCTTCACTTCTATTTCTCTTCCATCTTGAGTAGTTCCCTGATAGGTTAAGAGAAAAGAGTATGAATATTTTTCCAAGTATTGCTGGAAATTATAATTACAAGTTGGTGAGATATTTACGTCTCCATCGATTTGTCTGTTAGTCAGCCGAAATATTAGTCAGACAGTCAGACAGTCTGTAAGTGCAAAGTCATACATTCACTCAAATGTCATCCGACAAGTAGGAAGTTATCAATGGAGTTGATTTATATCTTATCAATCTCCAATAAGTATTGGTTGAAGAGTAAGTCGAATTAATGACAACCTTTATTGTTGAGTTAGTCTTAGCTTCTATAGGAAGTGTACATCAATGTCTATATAAGTCTGAGTCTCTTAGTTAGTCGATGATGTTAAAGAGAAGTAGTTGATGCATAGGGAAGAAGAGAGAGGTACATAGAACCAACAATAGATTAAGAGTTGACAAAAGAAGTCATTGGAGCTGAAGTTCATCTCTATCATTGTATTTTGTATTCACGCACAACACCGAAGTTTATTAATATCAAGTTTTGTGTATTGAAAAATTTTGTGTCTTATTTATGAGTTTATGTGCTAAGCATAGAATTATGTTATTCCATATTTATAAATAATTTCATTAAGTGCGTGTATTCGCAACAGGCAACAAACTGAGCAGTCTGTGCACTATGCAATGGTCTTGAGAACTTTATCACGTATCATGTTTGGCGTGCAATATTTGAAACTGCGGTGCACATAATAGATTGCATGCACCATCAAACATAATAGTAGATCCCAAGATCTGGTATCAAAGCATAAACTCTGTTGAAAGTAAAATATGGCTTCTACCTCAAACCTACAACCTCCCACTTTTATAGGCTAGAATTATGAGATGTGGTCCTGGAACATGACGGCTTTGTTTTGAGGTCAATATGTATGGAAAATAGTCGAGAATGGCTATGTGGAATCAGTAGATCATGAATCATACAATACTCTCACACAAGCTGAGAGAGATGTCTTGAAAGATAAAAGAAAGAAGAATGGAAAGGAGTTGTTTTACATACATCAATCCATGAATGAGAGAATACTTCCAAGAGTTTCATCATCAAAGTAAGCCAAGGAATCATGGGACATATTACAAACCTCTTATCAGGGTATGGACAAAATAAAGATAGCAAAAATGTAGATTCTTAAAAGATATTTTGAAACCATGTCAATGAAAGATTCAGACACAGTAGATTCATTCTACACCCATGTCATTGGACTGATAAATCAGAGTAAGTCTCATGGAGAAACCATGGAAGACATAAAAGTTGTTGAGAAGGTACTAAGGATTCTTCCTCCTAAATTTGATAGCCTTGTTGTGTGATGTAGGTGCGCTCGCAACCACGTCTGCTCATAGGATCTTCTCTTCTCAAATGGCCTGAAGAACTCTTAGACAACTCTTCTATTTCCCTATCGAGAAATCTACGCCGACATAACTCTTTGCGTGATCCCCTTTTTTTGAACAACACTAGATGCGAGCTCTTATCTTCCCAAGTGACCACAATGCTATGACCAAGGGCCTATCCCAAAGTCACTTGTCGAAATATCGCGACCTCGCGAGCTCGTGTGTTGAAGCTTCCAACTCTTCCTTTCAAATCTTATGATACCCAAACTAGCGATATGGTTATGGCTCCTTTCCTTGTCAGCGCCCTCCCACATGTAACCATAGTCTAGGGCTTAAATATCAGCGCCTCTCGCAACTTGCACCTTCATGAGTTCGTGAGTCGAACTCTCGTGCCCTCCTATTATGATATCCTAAGACACAATAGGTCAACGCTGGGTTGACTCCTCCCTTGACACTTTTTCCTATTCGCAACCTCGCGGGTTGAAGCATCAAGACTTCACACTCTTATCCTGTGAATCCCTGAGATGTGAGAATTGAACAGAGTGTTGACTCCTTTTTCCAGGCAACGCGTGTCCACATGAGCCTTGGATCTCGGCACTTCATGACTTCTGATGTTGAAAGTGACTCCTTTCACCCTCTGAACCCCTGATTTCACAATAGGCGATGGGGTTTCCGATCCAACGATCCTCCTACGACACAGATCCAACGGCTATCCTTCTTCCTCACTTCTCGCATCTTTGCGACTTGGAGTACCCAATACTTGGGCTCTCACCCTACGAACTTCCGAGTTCGCGAGATCTCTTGATCTCTGCCACCTATCCTCCTACCCATGCTTGTGGCCCCACACTATTCCTTTGGCCTGTCGGGATATCGCGTTTCGCTATTCTAATTTGTAAGAGTATCCTGTTCTCAGGACCTCCGATACACTGAGCCCTGACTTTGTCAGGTCTTCCGACACGCGTCCCAAGTGATGGACGGTTTAGATTGAACCTCAGACTTCACCCAAATGCAAAGTCTAACCACTTCACTTGTATGAACCTCGACGACCAAATCCCTGATGCCTTCTCGGGGTTTTCCCTCTGCTCACGAGGATTTAAATCCTGTGCAACCCCTGTCAAACAGACGGTTGATGGGTAACTATTTGATGATCCAATGACTCACCAGTACCTAGATCTTGAACTCTAGATGCAGCCGTAACTCGCCTCGCTTCTTTACCAGATCGGATGGCTGGTGGGATTTCACAAATCCTCTCCCTAAGATCCTGATCGTCTGTCTTTTTCTCCTTGATACTTTCATGAATTTAACCAAGGACTTCTTCCCAGACTTAAACACCTATGACACAAAACTATGATGCCTTGAGTCACTCGCTAGGCTCCAAATCTTTATGCTACCTTCAATAGCTTCAAAGGATTTATCCCTCCTAATCTTTCTCACGACTCTGAGTCTTAGAGAAAATTCTTGTGTGCACTCCTTGCGACAATTCTCAGACACTTCCAAGTGCTGAATACTTTTGAATCTGTGCACTCCTGCAGCAGCAGTCTCTCACACCTTACTCAGGTTCGCAACCCTGATACTTTTCTTTCCTGCGCACTCCTTGCATGACTCCTGTGCCCAACTGCACTTCTGTGGAAAATGAGAACGAAAGCTATCTCTTTGAATCCTCTATCAACGCACTCCTTGCGGACACTTCGACTGCACTCCTTGCAGGAATTCTTTCTCAGATAGAGAAACAATTGAAACTCATTCCCTCTTCCTTTCAAACTTCACTTAAATCTTGAAATCATATACATAGCATACCAAAGAAAATGTATAATAGGAAGCAAACATTCATGAGCATAACATCAATACATAGAGAACAACACAAACCATGAATTTGAATCAAAGCTCTTCTATTAATTCAAATATCTGTACATGGGTGCTCTTACACAACTCTCTGCATGCTCTTCTTCTCAGTGCTCAAAATTATTCCAATCTAATGATACAATACACAATGAGGGTGTCTATATCATGTTTCCCCCTTGTGCTCTCAAATAGTCTAATCTAGAATTAAAATCTATCTACCTGCATTAACTATCTTAAATGCCTCCTACCTACTAAGGACGAGAGCGTATGGCTCAAGGTCCCGATTACATCACACAAGTGCGCTTCATTAAATTGTTACATTTATGTTCACACAACTATCCCAAGGTAAATTTCAAAATTTGTGCTGGCGTGTGTCCAGCTGTCTCTTGCCTTCCATGCTGGCTCGCTTGACGTGGGAGATGCTCCTGCATCATACTCCCTCGCTTGAAAATTTTCATGGGCTCCTATCCATGAGCTCCTGCGCTATCTGTCCATGCTTCTGTATTTCCGCTTCATTCTCCCAGCTGGCATCTTCAACTGGATGGTTCTTCCATTTGACCAGATACTCAAAGTATTGCTTTCACCTGGTCCTCTTACCCACTCGTTTATCCAGTATCCGCTCCATCTGTGGCTTATCTACAACTGGCATTTTCTTTCGGCACTGAGCCTCTGATTGTTCATCATTTTTTCTTTCTTCCTCAGCTTTGTATGGGTATAAATCTAAGACATTAAATATCGGAGAAATTCCGATCCCATCGGGTAATTCAATCTCATAAGCATTTTCTCCAATTTTCTTCAAGACCCTACATGGCCCGATCTTCTTCATCTTCAACTTATTATATGTTCCTCTCGGGAACCTTTCCTTTCTCAGATGTGCTAAAATCAAGTCACCAACTTCAAATTGAAGTTGTCTTCTGTGTTGATCTGCTCTCCTCTTATACTCCTGACTTGAATTTTGCAACCGCTCCTTCACTCAGCTGTGAAGTTCCTTCATCGCCTCTATGAAATCTTCTGCACTAGCACTCCTAGTTGCATTCTGTTCTGAATCCATCAGTTTAGAAATTCCCCTCGACTGTATGCCATAAACAATATGAAATGGACTATGTCCTGTAATTCTGTTCACTGAGTCATTATACGTAAACTCTGCATGTGGAAATATATTGTCCCAACTGCTGTGGTGCTCTGTCACCAAGCTTCTCAGCAAATCTCCTAGACTTCTGTTGACCACTTTTGTTTGTCCATCTGTTTGAGGATGATAAGCCAAACTAAATAACAAGTTAGTTCCCAGCTTCTTCCATAAGGTTCTCCAGAAATTCCCTATGAACTTCGTATCTCTGTCCGAAACTATGCTCCTTGGCAACCCATGAAGTCGAATGACCTCTTTGAAAAGCAGGTTCGCAATGTGAGTTGCGTCACTAGTCTTCTGACATGGAATGAAGTGTGCCATCTTAGAAAATCTATCAACCACCACAAAGATTGAATCATAACCTCTTTGTGTTCTTGGCAACCCCAACACAAAATCCATGCTAATTGCATCCCACGGCCTCTCTGGTATGGGAAATGGTTGATAAAAACCTGCATTCTGCTTCCTTCCCTTCGAATGCTGGCAAATTCTGCATCTATCTACAAATCTCTTGACCTCTAATCGCATCCCTGGCCAAAATTATGATTCTCTCAGCTTTGTGAATGTTTTGTCATGACCGAAGTGTCCGGCCAATCCTCCACTGTGTTTCTCCTTTAACATATTCTCCCTCATGGAGCAATTCGGAATACATAGCTGATTACCCTTAAACAACAATCCTTCCTAGATCATGTACTCTATCCACGGGCTTCTATCTCTGAGAACTGGATTCTCAGTCGCTTCATATGCTTCCTTAAAATCTGGGTCATCTGCGTACATGTCCCTGAGATCATCAAGACCCAATGATTTGACTTTAAACTCCTCGAACAACAAACACTTCCTGCTCAAAGCATCAGCAAATTTGTTAGCAGTACCAAAAATATGTTTAATCACAAAAGTGAAATTTTGCATATACTCAACCCATTTGGCATGCTTCTGATTCAACTTTTGTTGTTGGGTCACAAACTGCAGTGCATGATTATCACTATACAAGACAAATTCTTTGGGTATCAAGTAATGCCTCCACTTCTTCAATGCCTGTATGATAGCATAGAATTCCTTATCATATGTGGATTACTTCACTTTCACCTCATTTAGCTTCTCACTGAAATATGCTATCAGCCTATCTTCCTGACTAAAGACCGCCCCGATTGCAAATCCGCTTGCATCGCATTTCACCTGAAATGTCTTTTGAAAATCAGGCAACACCAGAACTAGTTGCTCCGTAATCTTCCTCTTCAACAAATTGAAACTCTTTTCAAATTCTTCTATCCAGTGAAAATATTTGTGTCTTTTCTTCATGGTTTCCATCATCGCTGTGCTAATTCCACTGAAATTTCTAATGAACTTTCGATAGAAACTAGCCAATCCATGAAAACTTCTCACCTTGAATACATTCCTCGGTGATGGCCAATTCTTGATTACCTACACCTTATATGGATCCATCCTCAACTCATTTTCCAAAATAACAAACCACAAGTAAATGAGCTCTGTCTTCATGAATGAGGACTTCTTCATATTAATCAACACCTTCTCCTGCTGTAATTTCTGCATCATTGTAGCCAAATGCTTTAGATGCTCCACTACTATTTTACTGAAAACCAATATATCATCCAAATACACAATGACAAATTTCCTGATGAACTCCTTCAAGACTTCATTCATCAACCTCATAAAGGTACTTGGCACATTTGTTAAGCCAAACAGTATAACAATCCATTCATACAAGCCCTCGTTTCTTTTGAATGTTGTCTTCCATTCATCACCTTCTCTCATGCGGATTTGGTGATAACCGCTTTTCAAATCAATCTTTGAAAAGTATTTTTCTCCACTCAAGCAATCCATTAGATCATCCATCCTCGGCAATGGAAATCTATACCTGATGGTTATCTTATTAGTCTCCCTTAAGCCGGTACACATCCTCCAGCTTCTGTCTTTCTTTGGACTGAGTACTGTTGGAACAACACATGGACTCAAGCTTTCCCTGACTAATCCTTTGTCCAACAAATCTTGGACTTGCCTCTTAACTTCTTCATTCTCCTGTGGCATCAATCTGTACGCAGCTTTGTTTGGAAAACTGGCTCTTGGTATGAGATCAATGTGATGACTCGCACTCCTGATTGGTGGCAACGAATGAGGTAATTCATCCACTACAATGTCAACGAACTCTTCTAGCAGTTCCTGAACCTCTTCTGGTAAATCATCCACTCTTGTGCTAGTCAGAACAATTTTTGGTTTCCTGACCACAATGAATTGTGGTTCCTCCTTCTTCTTGACCTCGGTGTTAGGTGAAATATATGTCGTTATAGTACTTGCCCAACTATTTAATTGTCAACCTAGGGTACGTAGACTGACGAAGCACACGCACTGTATATGCAGGACTGAAGTAGAACTAATCTAATCTAATCTATGTTGCTGAAATCAAACTGATCTAAGAAAGCATTGAAACACTAACTAGGAAAGCATGAAATT
>ML784002.1:761015-775103 GCA_009831015.1 Picea engelmannii
TTTTATGACATCATTTATAATTCATAATTAATTGTTGTTAATAAAAGTTAATATCAAAGACACCCACAATAATCAATTTAATCTAAGTCATTTAAACATTTCATTTCAAGACACCATCCATAATTTATAATTAATTGTTTTTTATAAAGGTTAATATAAAAAATAATAATAGAAAATCAAAAACAAATTATTTGTAATGTTAAACAAAATATCTAAATCATATTAGAATTTGAATTGTTATGATATTTCTAATTTTCTTTTAAGATGTTCCTTGTATTAAGATCCATTCATTTTTCAGTTCTTTGAGATTTTTCATCTTTACAAGTATTCTTATTATAACTTAATAATTTATATTAGATTTTTCAAAATTTTCATTTTCAACTGATGTAATTAAATTTATAAAATGTGAAAAGTGCATAATTAAAAATATTTTTCTAATTTAATTAAAAAAATCCATACTATTTACTAATCTAATATAATTCTTTCAAACATTTCATTTCACAATCCATAATTAATGGTGATCTTCATCCAGAAGATCCACACCACCAACTAAAATTTAGACAAAATCTACCCAAATCATGTTCAAATCGTAACACTTTTAAGAGAATTCACCTCTTTGAAAATGATTTTGATGTAAGTTTCAACTACTTTTAAATGAAATCACATCTTTGAAAATGATTTCCATGTAAATTTCAATATAATGTAAAGAAAAATTGATCCACTCTTTGTCTCACCCGTACATCAATGCCCCTGGGATGTCACATCTTTGAAAATGATTTCCATGTAAATTTCAATATAATGTAAAGAAAATTTGATCCACTCTTTGTTTCATCCGTACATCAATGCCCGGTATGATGGTAAAGATTATCTAATCATAAACAAAGTAATAAATGTTGTCTCACCCGTACATCAATGCCCTTGGTATGGTGGTAAAGATTATCTACTCATAAACAAAGTAATAAATGTTGAATATAATGATATATAATTTTTTTGGATTTTTAATATACTTTGAGATATATTTTAAATTCAAAGATCATATCTTAAAATATAACTATTTATTACTTTATTTGGGTGTTTTTTGATAGCCTTGCATAACTTTACTAGCTTTGAATTTACCAACTATCTAGATGCATATCTTAAGATGTAACCATTTATTACTTTATTGATGAGTTTCACTAACTTTGAATTTACCAAAAATCTATATGCATATCTTAAGATGTAATCATTTATTACTATATTGTTTGGTATTTCTTAATAGCCTTGCATAACTTAGCTAATTTTGAATTTACCAACAAGCTTAAAAATTCTTCCCATGCTTTAAGATCTAGCATCCTACAAGAATTTTTTGAAAAAACATTATAAGCAAGTGACTAAATCATTGGAATCTCAACAATGTACAAAACTATAAAGATAGGTTGGAACTATGCAGAATATGTTATTTTACAGTATTTTTATATAGTCGCAATTTTCCTTTCATTATTCTACATAGTTTCCATTGACAACCTATCAAATACTTAAGTTTTGCCTTCAAATAAATATGGCCACTACCTTAGAGAAGTGACAAAATCTTAAAATGATTTCAATTTTGACTAATACTTTTCTATGTGTATATGTGAACCTAATGCATGATCAAAATTGAAAGTCATAATTAATGGAAAGTTAACACTTTTCTATGTGTATATGTGCAACCTAATACATATTAAAATTGAAAGTCATAATTAATGGAAAGTTATTCTCTACAAGTTAAAATAAATCAATTTTTTCACTTGAAAAGAAAAATTGAAAGATTAGTAAAGATTTTTACTTTAAAACATTGAATTCCAATTTCACCAAAACAAAACAAATACACAATTATTATAATATGTTTTATTATTTTTAAAACTTCCTTTATTGTGACTTTTAGTCAAAATTTTATAATCTTTAATATATCTAAATTTCATTAATTTGTAAAAAATGCATGTTAAACAATTCAGTTTTATGTTTAACGCCAATTTGTAATGCATATGGATAGCCTTTCAACCATTTAGTGCTTTTAAAGATTGAGAAGAATTAACAAGTCCTAACTCAATCAATCCTATAATAAGTTGTAATAATCAAATAATGATTTTATAAAAAACAAATTATGGTTATATTTTTTCACACATTAATTATGATTAATGGATTGATGAAAAATTATGATGGTTTCTTATGACATGCTAGTGGCAATGAAAATGTGGGAAATCATAAATAGATTGATTTGGAAAGACGATTCTAGATATTTGTGTGACTAATTTGAGTATGTTGTAAGGAGATGAAATGTAGTAAATCAAATGCACTTTCATAATATACAATTTTTGTCTATGGTAGTCTCGTATGATTATGTAAAATTCCAATGCTTCTAATAGTGGTATGTTACTTTCTCTACAAAATATAATGCATTTGTTCACATTTAAACAATAGTTTAGTACTTAAATGATGGAATCTCTCAAAACAAATTTGTATAGTTATATATAACACTTTGTAGTTGTTGGATGAACATTTCTTTCTTTTAGATTATGACAATTGTAAAGCTTCAAGTTTATCCTACTTCTTCATCTTCATTGAGGAGGAGGGGGTAAATATATGTTGGATTACTGAGAGGGGGGGTGAATTAGTAATAGAGCAATTTAATCTTTTTTTAGCCATATAATCCAAGTGTTATATCAATGAAGCACTATCATCCAATAACTGCAGAGTAAATAATCAATGAACAAATGAACAAAAATACACATACACAGTACATCAGTGTTTTACGTGGAAACCCAAATCAGGAGAAAACCACGGAATTCTTTTTCTTATATGTATTGAAGAATTACATTCATTGGAAGAACTAACTTCCTTTGTTTTCTAGCTGCAACTGGAAGGAGGCTCCAAACCCCTAGTTTCTCAAGCTACAACCTGAGGGAAGTTACAACTCCCCAATTCTCTGGCTACAACCAAAAGGAGGATACAACCCCCTATGTTATCCAGATACAATCGGAAGGTGGCTACAACCACCTGTCTTTGCCCCGTTCTGCCACCCTGAAGTAGAAGTAGAATAATGGAACCACTGTCAAACTGTCACAGTGAGATATATCGTTGTAAACCTGTACCAACAAATCTGAACCATGCATCAACCTGTACCTCAACATGTAATCAACCTGTACCATAAACAAGTGCATCAACCATGCACCAACCTATACCAAAAAACCTGTAATCAATCTGTACCATAAACAAGTGCATCCAACCATGTACCAAGTATGTAAATTATGTGTCAACTACTCATCAACTATGAATCATCAATATGTACCAACATCATCAACTATAAACCTCATGTATGTGCCAACTCATCAACTACATGTCTCAACCAGGTACTCAACATGTACCTCAACCAAAAGCTCTCAATAATTTCATCATCCAAATCTAATTTTTAGCTCTCTAATAGACCTGGTGTATATGATCACATTCTTGCAAACCTTCCTTAACTTTAACAACAAGAGACTAGAATTTTCATCAAACTTTTCTTTAGTCTCACATGTCTAGTTTTGGATTAGTCAACAACCCTAACTTGAAGTAACCATAACTTTGAACCTGTAATGTATAAATATATGAAACTGATAAACAATGTTCGTCAGTGTGTTTTATGCAATTCCTCCAATTTTCACTACTTGGAACCTCTTAGAAAAGGAGTTATAATGAAAATGGCATACCTTGTTGAATTCTAGCTTATTCTAGAGAGCGACCTTGTAGAGTGTGCCCCACAAAGAATATTTGTTGAAATGATCTGAACCTATTTTACATCATACCATAGAATGTACCCCAACCAACACATTTGGTCTCACTTAATTTGGATCTGTTATGAAGAAGTTATGACGTTTTTACCCGAAACACCTGTTTTTTACTAGTTTCAAGACTAGCCACAAACCCTATTTTCCACAGAGTGTAAATCCCAAAATACAACAACCCACAAGATGAATATTTTATCACATATAATTGGATATGTTTTCTCAATGGCATATAAATTTCATGGTATTGATCATTATAAAAAAACGTTATAGCGAAAATGGTGAGATGACCTGTAAATAACATACCTTAGAAAGCACCATCAAAATAATTTATCCTTCTTTGCATTTCGACCTTATTTTCTTCACCTTCCCTCAGAATTCCGGCTTAGATATCATTGGTTACCTCAGACACATATAGATATTCAATATTCTCAAGTGTGATTAAAATGAGAGAGTCTTTTCTCTTATTTATACTCTCCAATTAGCTTCCTTAAAACATCTTCTAGGTCACTTGGCCCCACTTTCCTTATTTTAGGGTTAACCCACTTCAAATTTCTCCATTAAATTTATTATTGAAATAATTTATTTTGTATTCACTTTGAATTATAATGCACTCATTACTTTACTTTATTATTTACCTTTTAAAATCTCTTAAACCACTTTGACTACTTTGACCTTTTGGGGCATCTAGATGATAAATGAGGGTCCTCCAACTTCGTAAGGCCATAACTCTCAAACCGTGAGGAGTTATGTGACGTTCCACATACCACCAGAAATGGAATGGCATGTAATATCCATATAGAATAGTATTATTTGAAAATATATCATAACTCATGCCATTATCCATTAAAAAAGCTTGGGTCCATTACCCAAACCTGGGGTCTCCAACTTCTCATGGCCATAACTCTCTAACCGTGAGGAGTTATGTGATGTTCCACATACCACCAGAAATGGCATGACAAGAACTATCCATATAGGATAGTTTCCTTGACAAATTCACTGTCCTTCATCTCATTATTCCACAATTAATAATGGATTCTCTTACCCCGCAAAGCGTCTTCCTGTGAGGGCTTTCACCATAAGGGGACCACTTTGGAGTTCATCCATATTTACTTCTTATCAACCATGAAAAATCAATAATGAGTCATATTTACGTCAAACAATATTGGTTCCATTACCCAAACATTTGTGCTATGGGGATTTCTTCAAGGGTTGACATCAATGGAAACCAACCTTAATCAACAATATTCCTCTTTGGCATTGATGGAAGCACTCTAATGCAATACTGAAATCATATCAATCATGCTCCCCTTGGAACCATGCCTCTGTCCTTTGCATCTGATAAATTTGCTCCCCCTGGAACCATGCCTCTATCCTTTGCATCTGATAAATCTCTTTCCCTTTTTCATCAATGGAAAAGGTATATTTCCATCCGAGGTTGCTCCCCCTGACTGAATTGTCCTCTTATGGTTCTTCCTCATGTACATCTAAGACATATAAGATAAGCATTAAAAAAACATTAAAAATACATTCATTTTGGAGTAGAAATAACTCCAAGTCTTTGGTGAAGATATTCAAAGGCTTCCTGTGGAAGTGGTTTTGTAAAGATGTATGTCACTTGTTATTTTGTGCCCACATACTCAACTTCGATGTTCTTTTCTGCAACCTTTTCTCGTAGAAAGTGATACTTCATTGGAATGTGCTTCGCCTTGGAGTGCATCATCGAGTTTTTTAAGATACTGATGGTGCTTGTATTATCATAATATATTGGAATGGGCTCATCATACTCAACCTATATATCTGTCAAAGTTTGTTTCATCTAAAGAACCTTTGTACAACATGTTGTTGCTGCAATATACTATGCCTCGGCTGTAGATAAATATATTGATGATTGTTTCTTGCTAAACCCTGATACTAAAAAATCACCCAAGTAGAACACTACTCCATTGGTTCTTCGTCATTCATCAATACAACCTACCCAATCTACGTCTCTGTAGGCAATTAGTGATAGATCCTTTCCTTTTGGATACCATAGTCCAAACTCTTTTGTTCCTTTGAGAAATCTGAAAATCCTCTTCACTGCTAGTACATGTGATTCCTTTGGAGTTGCTTGAAATCGTGCCACCTGTCCAATTGCTTGCATTACATCTGGTCTGGATGTTGTCACATACAATAGGCTACCAATCATTGACCTGTATTGCCTTTGATTTGTAGACTTTGAATCATCATCTTTGCTCAACTTGCAACTAGTTTGCATGGGAGTGACAATTGGTTTGCAATCTTCCATTCCGAACCTCTTTAGAATTTCTTTGATATACTTGGTTTGAGAAATAAAAATTCCTTGGTTTCTTTGACATATCTGAAGTCCCAGAAAGAAGGATAGTTCTCCAAGAAGCGACATTTCAAATTCTTTCTGCATATCTTTTTCAAATTTCTGGCATAACTTGTCATCATCGCTACCAAAAACAATGTCATCAACATAAACTTCAATTAATAAAATATTACCTTGACTTAACTTGATGTAGAGGTTGTTGTCTGCACTTCCTTTTCTAAACCTTGTCTGTTGCAGATACTTATCCAGTCTGGAGTACCATGCTTTAGGAGCATGTTTTAGACCATACAAGGCCTTCTTTAATTTACACACATAATCTGTGTTCTCTGAGAACCGAAATCCTTCTGGTTGTTCAATGTAGACTTCTTCTTCAAGTTCCCCATTCAGAAAAGTTGATTTTATGTCCATCTAATATACTTTAACATTTTTGGAGCATGCATAAGCTAAAAGAAAATGGATTGCTTCCATTCTGGAAATTGTGGCAAATGTCTCTTCAAAGTCGATTCCTTCAATCTGAGCATATCCTTTACATACCAATCTAGATTCATTTAATTTATTCCTGAAAACCCATTTTTTGTCGATCACATTCTTATTTTTTGGTCCTGGAACCAATTCCCAAGTGTCATTTTTCTCTATTTGATCCAATTCTTCATCCATGGCCTTATTCCAAAATTCATTCTCATTGGCTTCTTCAAAGCAGTTTCGTTCAATTGTAGATAAGAGTGCTAGGTGTGTTTGTTCTGGTGAATGTATTTTTCTTCTAGTCTCAACTCATGCATCTTTGTTTCCAATAATCTGATCTGAAGGATGATTCTTCTGTACTCGTTTTCTAGGTGTCTTTGAAGATACTTGTTTAACTTGCTCTTCTTATTCTGTTGGATTCTTTTCATCTTCATCTTCTTCTTCTACTTCTTTTTCATCTTCTTCTTTGAAAAGTTGTTCCATTGATTTGTTTTCTTCTTCCTTTGATTCTGGTCTGCCTGTTTCATCAATTGTTACATTGATTCTTTCCACAACTTTTTTTAATCTTATATTGTAACACTTGTATGCTTTCCTTGTACTTGAGTAACCAACAAGTATTCCCTTGTCCATACGGGAGTCAATCTTTCCCATTCTTCCATCTTCTCTTTTGATGTAGCATTTGCTTCCAAAAACTATGAAGTGCTTCACATTTGTTGGTCTTCCTTTCCATAGCTCGTAGGGAGTTTTGTTAGTGTTGTTTCTGAGCATTAATTTGTTTTGAATGTGAACTGATGTATGCACTACATGTGTCCAATTTTTTTTTGTCAATTTGTAATCCATTATCATTGTTTGAGCCATTTCCTATGTAATTATCATCCATTATGATAATCTTCTTTTGTCTTTGAACCACTCTCTGAACCAATCTATGGATCCATGCTCTTGTCCACTATTATATATATATATATATATATCCAAACCTACTAAGTGTTCTTACAAATCCATCTTTTTCCATACTGTCCAAGACTCTACTTGCTCAACTATCCATAATGCTAACCCATTTATCATTATACTATCAAACTGTACTTATGCTAACTGATTTCTCTGAATATGTCTTCTCAAACTCTGCAAGATGCTCGAAAGATGGTTCTTTGGTCTGTCACAGCTATCGCATAGACTCCCCCTGTCTAATATTCATATTACTTGGGAGTCTCTAAGCCGGATGGCTCAAAACAATTCCTGCTCTGATGTGTATTCATCATCATCTTCATTGGTAGATTCATTATCTCTCTGAGCTCTGACTTCTTTCTTTCTATCTATGGATTCATCTTCCTACAATGTCTGAAAGTACAATCTCTTGAACTTGTTCCTTATTTACTTGTCCTTCCTTTCTTTCAGTTATGTTCCAAATCTTTTTGTATCTGACATTTTTCTTTTTCTCTGTAGAATTTTCTTCATCTCATTTTATTGTCAATCTTGCTATCTCTGGTACCTAGTATTTATTCACTTGTTCTTCATGCTTTCTTATCCAAACTTTATTATATCTGATATCAATATTCTCTTTCATGGAAGTATCGATCATGCTTCTACAATCATTGTCTATGTGTCCATAGTTATGACATTTGTAACACTCAATGTTATGTGAGACCCCATAGACACGGTCTTCTTGAAAATTTGTTTTATAATCCTTGCAATCGACAACCTTATGTCCAAAATTAGTACAATAAAAAAAATGACCATAAAATAAATTTTCATACCTGGGAGTGAATGATCTTCTTTGTGGCGTAGTCCTTCTGAATTTTTTCTTTGACTGATCATGATCATGATTGAAGCTTCTTTGTGTCTTGAACATGGATGGTATTCTTGAAGATGCATCTTCAATAGTTTTCTTAGATTATGCTTGACCATGATTCCTTCCTTTGAGTACTTCTGCATAACTCTTTCTGTTTTCTTCATTCTTATTTTCTAGCAATGTTGAGTGCTTCTCTTCATTGTCTACAACTGGTATGAATGTTTCTGTCTCTTCAACTTTCTTGTTGAGCTTCACAATTTTGACTCTTAGTGTGACAACTTCTTCTTCAATATTCTCAACCTCTTCTTCTTTCTTCATTATCTAAGACTTCATGACCTCTTATGTTCTCTTTACTTCTTCAAGTTGGATTTTCAATGCAATTATTTCTTTTTCTAGTCTTCTCTCTTCTTGACCAAACTCTTCCCCAAGTTGGTTTAAGTCATTGGTTCTTTCCTTGAGATGATCCATCAATATATTTTATCTCTTTTGTGTGTCTTCCTTTTGTGTTGCTATGTTGGCTTCTAAACATTTCTTTTGATATTCTATAGTTTCTTCAATTCTTTTGGCCTCTTCTAGTTGATCTCTTAAATTATTGATGACCTATTGATCCTTTTCAGAACCTTGAACACTTTTCTTTTTCTTCATCAATTCTTTCTTGGATGACTTGTTTTCTTATCTTTCTTTCCTTAGATATTTAATTGAGATGATAAATTTTTCTTTGTAATCAACTTTTGCTTCATCATACTCTTCCTCTTCTGAATCTGTCTGACATGATGAGCATATGTCTTCTTGTTCTGTATCTTCATCTTCTTTGGCATTTTCTGAATCTGTGATGGGTGAAGAATATATGTCATGTAACTTATCCCAAAGTTCTTTGGATGATGAACATTTACCAACCTTTTCTCTTACTGTTTTAGGTAATCCTTCCTAGATCAAATCCATTACTATTTTTTTATTCTTCTTCAATTCCTTCTTAGTTGTAGTCTTCGCCCTTTTTGAACTATCATATCTTGTAATAATTGATAGCCAAATATAATGTCCATGTGCCTGTAAAAATAATTTTTTCCTTCTTCTCCACATTTCATACTTAAAACCATTTTTACCATTAAACATTGGTACTCCATTCTCAGAATAATCCATGATCTCCTTCTAGTGGTTAAACTATTTCTTGAAGGAACCTTGCTCTGATACAAATTGTTGGATTACTGAGAGGGGGGGTGAATCAGTAATAGAGAAATTTAATCATTTTTAACCATATAATCCAAGTGTTATATCAATGAAGCATTATCATCCAATAACTGTAGAGTAAATAAGAAATGAACAAATGAACAAACATACACATACATAGTACACCATTGTCTTATGCGGAAACCCAAATCGAGAGAAAACCACATAATTATTTTTCCTATATGTCTTGAAGAATTACATTCAGTGGAAGAACCAACTTCTTTTGTTTTCTAGCTACAACTAGAAGGAGGCTCCATCCCCCTAGTTTCTCAGGCTACAACTTGAGGGAAGATCCAACTCCCCAATTCTCTGGCTACAACCAGAAGGAGGCTACAACCCCATATGTTCTCTAGCTACAACCGGAAGGTGGCTACAACCACCTGTCCTTACCCCATCCTTCCACCATGAAGTAGAAGTAGAATGATGGAACCATTGTCAAACTTTCACTGTGAGATATATCGTTGTAAACCTGTACCAATAAATTTCAACCATTCATCAACCTATACCTCAACCTGTAATCAACCTGTACCATAAACAAGTGCATCAACCATGCACCAACCTGTACCAAATAACCTGTAATCAACCTGTAGCATAAAAAAGTGCATCCAACCATGTACCAAGTATGTACCAATCATGTGTAAACTACTCATCAACTATGACTCATCAATATGTACCAACATCATCAACTATACACCTCATGTATGTGCCAACTCATCAACTATTTGTCTCAACCATGTACTCAACATGTACCTCAACCAAAATCCCTCATTAATTTCATGACCCAAATCTGATTTGCATCTCTGTAATAGACATGGTTTATATTATCACATTCTTGCAAACCTTCTTTAACTTTAACAACAAGAGACTAGCATTTTCATCAAATGTTTCCTTAGTCTCACATGCCTATTTTTGGATTAGTCAACAACCCTAACTTGAAGTAATCATAAATTTGAACCTATAATGTATAAATAAATGAAACTGATACACAATGTTCTTCAGTTTGTTTTATGCAATTCCTCTAAGTTTCACTACTTGGAACCTCTCAGAAAAGGAGTTATAGAAAAAATGGCATACATTGCTGAATTCTGGCTTATTCTAGAGAGAGACCTTGTAGAGCATGCCCTGAATGGAATATTTGTTGAAATTATATGAACCTATTACACAACATACTAAATATTATACCCTAACCAACACATTTGATCTCACTAAATTTGGATATGTTATGAAGAAGTTATGACATTTTTACCCGAAACACTTGTTTTTGACTAGTTTGAGGACTAGCCACAAACCCTATTTTCCATGGAGTGTAACTCCAAAATACAACAACTCACAAGATGAATTTTTTACCACAGATACTTGGATGTGTTTTCTCAATGGAATATAAATTTCATGGTCTGAATCATTACAGAAAAAGCGTTATAGCAAAAATGGTGAGATGATCTGTAAATAACATACCTTAGAAAGCACCATCAAAATAATTTATCCTTCCTTGCATTTCATCCTTCTTTTATTCACCTTCCCTCAAAATTTTGTCTTAGATATCCTTGGTTACCTCAGACATGTATATATATTCAATATGCTCAAGTGTGATTAAAATTAGAGAGCCTTGTCTCTTATTTATACTCTCCAAGTAGCTTCCTTAAAAGCATCTTCTAGGTCACTTGGCCCCACTTTTGTTATTTTAGGGTTAACCCACTTCTAATTTCTCCATTAAATTTATTATTGAAATAATATATTTTTTATTCACTATGAATTATAATACACTCATTACTTCACTTTATTATTTGCCTTTTAAAATCTCTTAAACCACTTTGACTACTTTGACCTTTTGGGGCTTCTAGATGACATATGAGGGTCCTCCAACTTCGTAAGGCCATAACTCTCAAACTGTGAGGATTTATGTGACGTTCCACATACCACCAGATATGGAATGGCATGTACTATCCATATATAATAGTATTATCTGAAAATATATCATAACTCATACCATTATCAATGAAACAAACTTGGGTCCATTACCCAAACCTGGGGTCTCCAACTTCTCATGGCCATAACTCTCTAACCATGAGGAGTTATGTGATGTTCCACATACCACCAAAAATGGCATGAAAAAAAGTATCCACATAGGATATTTTCCTTGATAAATTCACTATCCTTCATCTCATTATTCCACAATTAATCATGGGTTCTCTTACTCTGCAAAGCGTCTTCTAGTGATGGCTTTCACCATTAGAGGACCACTTTGGAGTTCATCCATATTTATTTCTTATAAACCATGACAAAACAATAATGAGTCATATTTACATCAAACAATATTGGGTCCTTTACCCAAACCTTTGTGCTATGGGGATTTCTTCAAGGGTTGACATCAATGATAACCAACCTTAATCAACAATGTGACTAATTTGAGTATGTTGTGAGGAGATGAAATGTAGTAAATCAAATGCACTTTCATAATGTACAATTTTTGTCTATGGTAGTTTGGTATGATTATGTAAAATTCTAATGTTTCTGATAGTGGTATGTTACTTTCTCTACAAAATATGATTCATTTGTTCACATTTAAACAATAGTTTAGTACTTAAATGATGGAATCTCTCAAAACAAATTTGTATAGTTATATATAACACTTTGTAGTTGTTGGATGATCATTTCTTTCTTTTATATTACGACAATTGTAAATCTTCAATTTTATCCTAGTTCTTCATTTTCATTGACGAGGAGGGGGTAAATATATATCCTTAGCATCCAAGGGTGACTCTTTTAAGGATGAAATCAATAACAAAACCTTTTCATTGATGTTGATTCATCCACCCAAGTTTTATATAATGGAAAATGTAGAGAAGATTCTAGTACTATGTTAAGAACCAAATATCAATATAGCATAGAAAAACATCAAAATAAGTACTCAATGCCTTGAAAAAGAGAGAATTTCATATAATAATCCTCTTTGAGGGGGAAACCACCTTTTACCGCACATAAATGTTCAAGTACAATATGATTCCAAATGAAAATGTCTCCTTGGTATATATAGGAGACTAGGAGGTATAATTACAACTAATGGAATGAAGCCGACATAAATAAAATAAAATTACTAATGTAATATGCCCCAATTAAGGGGTAATGAGCCAATATTAGGGATTAACATACCCCTCCCCTTGAGACAAGTGTTGTCCGCAACACTTGAGTAACTCTAATGCTTATGTATAAAAGACTCATCTTCCCAAGTGGAATCTTCAGCTGATAGTTTCCTCCATTTAATGAGAAACTCTGAAATGGATCTATTCCTCAACTGGCGAATTCTTGTGTTAGTGATGGATTCAGGATCCAATATGATTTTTCCTTCCTCGTCAAGTTCTAGAAATATAGTTTGAACTGGGATATTGTTTCCTATAACCTTGTTTAAGCATGAAACATGGAAAACTAGGTGTACTCGTGAAGATGCAAGAAACTCCAATTTGTATGCCATAGTATAAATCTTTTGCAACACCTTATAAGGGCCATAATAATTTGGTGATAATTTATTATCCTTCTTGGCTTGCTTGAGGGACATCTTCTTGTATGGTTGTAGTCTTAAAAACACCCAATCCCCTACTTCAAAACTTCTTTCACTACGATGTTGATCTTCGTGTTGTTTCATGCGATTTTGTGCCATGGTCAGGTTGTCCTTTAAGATTTGGAGAACTTGTTGTTGATGCTCGATGTCATCTTCCACTACTTAAACCTTAGATTTTTCTTTTAGAGAAGAAGTGATGGAAGGAGGGTGGTATCCATAGAGTTCCATAAATGGTGTCATTTTTGTTGCAGTATGAAAGGAAGTGTTATACCACCATTCTGCCAAGGGTAACCATTTGAACCATTGTGTTTGTTTATCATAGACAAAGCAAAAAAGGTAGCCTTCCAAACATTTGTTCACTGTCTCAGTTTTTCCATCAGATTGAGGATGATAGGATGAGCTATGAGCCAATTGAGTACCCAAACAAGAAAATAATTATGTCCAAAAATTTCCAGTGAAGATGGGATCTTTGTCACTTACAATAATCTTTGGGTTTCCATGTAGCTTTTGAACTGTCTTTGTGAATGAGGTGGAAACTGTACTAGCTTTGAAGGGATGAGGTAGTGCACAAAAGTGTGTGTACTTGGTCAGTCTATCAACAATCACCATGATGACACTCTTTCCTTTAGACTTCGGTAACCTTGTGATGAAGTCCATGGAAAACTCCTCCCAGCGCTGACTTGGGATCGCTAATGGTTGTAAAAGACCTGGGGTCTTAATTGTTTCCACCTTATTTTTTTGGCAAACCAAACTTTCTTCCACAAACATTTGAACATCCGTTTTAAGGCCATCCCCCCAAAAAACCTTCTTGACTCTATGGTAGGTTTTCAAAAATCCCGAGTGCCCTCCTACTGGAGAGGTGTGCAATTCCAATAGTACCTTTTGTTTGAGTTGGGAGTTCTTACATAAATATAAGTGATATTTGTACCATAGTGAATCA
>ML784002.1:775153-811369 GCA_009831015.1 Picea engelmannii
TCCCGAGTGCCCTCCTACTGGAGAGGTGTGCAATTCCAATAGTACCTTTTGTTTGAGTTGGGAGTTCTTACATAAATATAAGTGATATTTGTACCATAGTGAATCATTTTTCCATGTAAATATATCTGATGCACTGGAATCCTATTGCAACCTTTGAATGAGAGTCCACACTTTTTCATCATTCTTTCATTCATCTGTTGCTTCTATTATCCAATCGGGTTGGATGATCAAGATAGCATAGAGAAGGGCCTCAACAGCTTCATCTTTTCTTGAGAGTGCATCAACCACAACATTTTGCTTCCCCTTTTTATAGACGATTTCAAAATCATAACCCAATATCTTGGTTACCCATTTTTGTCTTTCTTTTGAAGATAGTCTTTGTTCCAAGAAGTATATAAGACTATCATGATTTGTTTTGACCTTGAAGTGCCTACCTATTAGGTAAGGACGTCATTTCTTCAATGGATCTAGTATTGCCATCATTTCCTTCTCATAAATGGGTTTGTGTAAGTCCTTTCCCTTGAGTGGTCGACCTTCAAAAGCTAGGGGCCTTCCTTCTTGCATTAGGACAACACGAATTCCATTTCCCAAGGCATCACATTCCACAATAAAGGTTTTTGTGAAGTCTAGAGTGGTCAAGATAGGAGCTTTTCACATAACCTCTTTAAGTTGTTCAAAATCTTTAGTTGCCTCTGGATTCCATGAAAATGCATCCTTATTAGTTAGTGTCATTAAAGGTGATGTTATTCTTCCATAGTGTCAAACAAACTTGTGGTAGTAACCTGTCAAACCCAAAAATCCTCTAAGATTCTTCAATGTTTTGGGAATTGGTCAGTTCATCATGGCCTTAATCTTCTTAGGGTCTACCTTGATACCTTCATGAGATACAATATGACCCAAATACTCTACCTCGTTCACTCCAAAGAAACATTTGGATGGTTTGGCATATAGTTGTTTCTCCTTTAGTAGTTGTGGCACCTTCTTAACATGTCGCACATGATCCTCCCAAGACTTGCTATAGATCAGTATATCATCAAAAAATACTAACCCAAATTTTCGAAGGAAGGCCTTGAAAATGGAATTCATCAACCCTTGGAATGTGGAAGGTGAATTTGTAAGGCCAAAAGGCATGACCAAAAATTCATAATGGCCTTCATGAATTCAAAATGTTGTTTTGGGGATATCTTCTTCCTTCATTCTAATCTGATGATACCCTGAACGGAGATCCAATTTTGTGAAATAGATTGCTCCATGTAGTTCATCTAACAATTCATCAATGACAGGAATGAGAAACTTATCTTTAATAGTGATCTTGTTGAGCTCCCTATAATATGGACACATATGCCATGGGATATCTTTCTTGAATGCCATTACCACTGATGCATAGTAAGAACTTTGGATAGGTATAATAATGTTATCCTCTAACATGTCTTCAACCATGCACTCAATTTCACTCTTCTAGGCATAAGGGTATCTGTATGGCCTGATGTTAGGAGGAACACTCCCAGGAATTAGGTGAATTTCATGATCATGATTTCGAGTGGGTGGAATACCTTTGGGAATATCTTCAAATACTTTGGAATGCTTATCAATGATCCCTTGGAGATCTTGAAGAATAGATGGCTTAGATGTTTGAACATCTAGTGAGCATAGTTGTGCAATAACGCCTTGATGCCCGTTTTTTAATAATTTTTTCATGCCATTAGAGCTTATCACCTTACCGGGTTTCCCTGTGATACCTCTTAACTCAATTTCGTTTCCTTCCAATGAAAATTTCATGAAAAGTTCTTGAAAATTAAAAGTCATTGTTCCTAATGATTGTAACCATTGGATTCCTAGTACAACATCATCACCACCCATGGGTATAACAATCATTGGACTATTCATTACATATTCCTCCATAGTAAGATTGATCTTATTGCATTTTCCTGAGAAATTGATAGTTCCTCCATCTGCAATCATTACTTGAAACTCTGGCGCTGGATATACAAAGCAATTGAGAGCATTGGCTAACTTATAGTGAATGAAATTATGAGTACTGCCAGAATCAATTAGGACTGTTACCTTTTTATTTTTGATGTACCCTTCGATATTGAGGGTTTGAGGAGTGCTAATTCTAGCCAATGCATTACATGATATCGTGGGAGTCAACTCTTCAGACGAAGTTGCTTCTATGTTTTCATCTTGAGATGGTTCTTGTTTTTTTTCTTCTTCCTCTTCATAATATATGTAGAATAATTTCTTCTCACCACACTTATGTCCCTTACTGTACTTGCTGTCACAATTAAAGCATAAACCTTTTTCCTTTCTTTCCTTCAATTGTTGAGGTGTCAACCTTGTAGGTTGAGGTTTTTTAGAATAAGGGACATTATTCTCTCTATAGATGTTAGGATTGGTCCTTATAGTAGCCATAGCCATATTTTTACTTTCAACATTTCTTGCCAGCTTAAATGCATTCTACAATGATTTGGGTTCCCAAAGGAAAACCTCATGTTGAATGTTATCCTTTAAAGTTCATATGAATACATCAATCAAGTGTTGATCTGGAATATTTGTTACCTTTATATTCAATCTTTGGAAGTTCTCAATGTGCTCAGTAACTGAACTCTTTTGTTTGAGATTTATCAATTGGCTAAAAAAGGTATTGCTCATTGTATCCTCATAGTGTACTATCATTTCTTCCGTGAAAATTGTCCAAGTGACAAGTGATTTGCGAGAACAAAGCCGTCGATACCATACAAATTGATTGGGTTCTAAATATAAAGAAGCAATTCGTACCTTTTGTGTATGTGGCACATTATGTATATCAAAGAATTGCTCCACTTGAAGTATCCATGTGATTGGATTCTTTCCATCAAAATTCCTCATATTGATATTAGGAACGTGGTGTTAATATTATGGTAGATTCGAAAGGTATGAACCTCTATTGTGACCTATGACAAGATTAGAATCCTCTAGAAGGAAGAAAAGAAATGAAGGAAACCCTAGACAGGTTGTCGACTGCAGAAATATATTTAATATGAATTAATTAATACCCAGAAGGAGAAGTTGGCCCCAGTTAAACTGCCCAGATCACTATAAATATAGGGCACCAGTTCTCATTATTCACATCTCAGTAGTTACAGAGTGAACTAGATCTATGCATATATAGTTTCATCTTGTGCGTAAGTTTCTGGGAAGGTGTGCACTAGTCTCTGGGTGGGATCATTTGTTCAGCTTAGTTTCTATTATTGCTTGGTGCATTAGCCTCTCTTGGCTATTGGATTGCTACCAGGATTCTCTTCTCGGTCAAGGTCAAGGTGCTCGGAGGGTGGCTTCGGCCTGTGGTTGGGTGACGAGGGTATCATCAATGGTAAAATGAGCACAATATTCTATATTCTAATAGGTTATGGGCCCACACCTCCTTCATACAGCCTAAAACACTGGAAGGAAGCATAGCCTCTAGATATTGAGCTTGTTGAGGAACTTTCGCTAGGGTTACTAGCAGGAGAAACTTCCTAAATAACTCCAGCTAGGGTTACTAGCAGAAGTAGTTGCAGAAACCCTAATTCTTAGATCTGGCACCTTGTGATGGAGCATCTCTCTCAAGGATAAGATATTCATATGTGCCCTAACTCAACACACCTCTTGGCTCTCTCAGAAGAAAAAAATGACGAAGTTGAAGTTTTGGATCAAGGCATGACCAGTTACCAGTCAACCGAAGATATGTGTGAAACAATCAGTCTCTTACACTCCTCAACACTTACTGGGACAATTGAAGACGATATGTGGATAATCGACAATGGAGCTTCCAGGCACATGACGGGAGATCAAGCCAGACTCTCAAATCTAAATGAGAGAAAGACATAGTACAAACTGGAGCTTGGAGACAAAAGTACTTACCCCTTCGAAGGATTTGGACAAGCCTCCATCAAGTTGGAATCAGGTAATCATGTTCACTTAAGTAATGTTCTATATGTACTTGGTTTAGAAAAGAATCTTGTACCAATATCATGTTTAGAACACAAAGGAAATAGAATAGCCTTCATCGATGGAAATGTGTTATCATGGCATAAGAATTCTAGCATAGAAGACACTAGGGTTATTGGAAGTCGTGAAGGAAATCTGTATAGACTACTAGAACGAAATGAAGAAGCTCTAGTACATGACGAAGCCAACCCTAATGAAATTTGGCATAGAAGGTATGCTCATATCAATTATCAAGCATTACCTTTCGTCGGAAAAATGGTTGAAGGAATACCAGAATTGAAATCTACACATGAAGGAATCTGCAACAGATGTGCCCTTGGGAAGAACATCAAGATACCATTTCCAAGCAACAATAATAGATCCAAGGAAATCGTGGAACTAATACACTCAGATGTTTGTGGTCTAATGCCAGTCAGATCTCTAGGAGGATCTCTCTACTAAGTAATCTTCATAGATGACTATTCAAGAAAGACGTGGTTGTACCTACTGAAATAAAAATATGAAGTATTCAACAAGTTCCAAGAGTTCAAGGCATAAAGAGAAAACCTTACGAACAAGAAGATCAAGACATTAAGATCAGATAATGAAGGAGAATACACCTCGAAGGAGTTTGTTGCATTCTACAAATCAGTAGGGATTAGGAGGGAGTTGATTGTTCC
This sequence comes from Picea engelmannii, assembly GCA_009831015.1. Classification (NCBI taxonomy): domain Eukaryota; kingdom Viridiplantae; phylum Streptophyta; class Pinopsida; order Pinales; family Pinaceae; genus Picea; species Picea engelmannii. The sequence continues at coordinate 779,782 of ML784002.1, forward strand.
TCATAATCCTCAACAAAACAATGTAGCAGAAAGAAAGAACAGATCTATCAAAGAAACAATAAAATCCCTATTGAACGATCAAGGTCTATCCATGTTTCTATGGGGAGAAGCAACAATGACGACAATATATGTATAGAACATAAGCCCTCATCACATATTGAAGGACATGACACAAGAAGAATCATTCATAGGTAAGAAACCTAACGTAGAAAATCTAAGAATATTTGGATGTCTAATTTACTCTCATATTCCCAAAGATAAAAGGAATAAACTAGAACCCTTAGGAAAGAAGGGAATATTCATGGGATATAGTGACTCATCCAAATCCTATAGAATATATATTCCAGAACAACACAAGATCAAAGTTAGCAGAAATGTAACGTTCAATGAAAGGATGGCCTTAAAAAAATCCATCGAAGAAATTATAGAAGAAGAAGAGTTTGAAGAACCAAATGAAGAAAACACAGAAAACAAAAAATGATGAAAAGGATCAACCTAATCATCCTATGGAGCCATATGAAAACATGATTCATTTATCACACCTAAGACTAAGAAATGACTAGCTTGGCTTGAAGCCACATTACAAGACGCAGAAAGAATCAAGGTTCCAAAAGGAACATACAGGAAGAGCAAAAGACCGAAAAGATTCTCAAGTTATGAAACATACATGACAAAGATTCTAGAAGAAGAACCTACTACATTCGAAGAAGCAGTTCAAAAGGGACAATGGAAAGAAGCTATGGTAGAAGAACATTAGTCCATTATGAAAAATGAAGTATGGGAAATTGTACCCAGACCTAAAGAAAAATCAGTGGTAACCTCAAAATGGGTATACAAGATCAAACATGCAGCAAACAGAAGCGTGGATAAATACAAAGCAAGATTTGTGGCCAGAGGATTCTCCCAGAAGGAGGGAGAAGACTGTGATGAAACCTTTTCTCCGGTGGAAAGGTATACCTCCATCAGATCTATCATATCTCTTGCTGCTTCCATGGGATGGAATCTACACCAGATGGATGTAAAGACAACCTTCCTCAATGGAGATATTGAAGAAGAAGTATATATTGAACAACCTCAAGTATTCGAGGTACATTCCAGAGATACCCACATTTGCAAATTGAAGAAACATCTATATGGACTCAAGAAAGCTCCAAGGGATTGGTACGCCAGAATGGACAACTATTTAACAAGACTTGGTTTCTCCAAGAGTCATGCAAATCCAAACCTTTATTACAAAGTCATGGATAATGCACCTATGATTCTACTATTATATGTTGATGGTCTATTCATAACAAGTGAAGAATCTCTAATTATCCAGTGCAAGAAGGAAGTAGCCTCTAAGGTCTCATGCATTACTACTTGGGACTAGAAGTATGGCAGAAGCATGGTGAATTATTCCTTGGACAAGGAAAGTGTGCAATAAAGATCCTTCAGAAGTTTGGAATGATGGAATGTAAGTCCATGGACACTCCTAAGAATGCGGATATAAGAAAGGTGAAAGTCCCATATTCTGATCCGGTAGATCCATCTCTATATCGACAACTAATTGGATCATTGATGTATTTGATAAATACTCAACCAAATATTTTCTTTGTTGTAAATACATTAAGTCAGTTCGAAGTGGAACCTAGAAAAGAGCATTGGATAGTTGCAAAGCATGTCCAAAGATATATTCGTGGGACAATAAACTATGTCCTGAGATATACCACATCTAGTGATATCCAACTTCATAATTTCACAGACTCTGATTGGGTAGGAAGTGCAGAAGACAGAAAGAGTACTTCAGGCATGTGTTCCAGCTTGGGCTCCGCTATGATATCTTGGGGCAACATAAAACAAAAGTCTTTCGCACTCAGTACAGTAGAGGCAGAGTATATGGCAGCTTGTGAAGCATGCACAAAAGTAGTATGGCTAAGGAAGTTAATCTCAGATTTATTCGATAAGACTCCAGAATCGACCATAATATATTGTGATAATCAGAGTTGTATAAGATTATTCGAACATCCAGTCTTTCATGAAAGATTGAAACAAATTGAGATCAAATACTACTTTATTCGAGATAAAGTCCAGGAAGGAGAGGTAAATATCGAGTACATCCCCACTGATGAGAAGACATCAGATATCCTGACAAAAGCTCTATCCAAAATCAAGTTTGCATATTTTCGAGAGAAGATGGGGATCATGGAAATAACTCCCTTAGCTGAAAGGGAAGATTCTCCAAGCTAAGAAAAGGTACGTAAAAAGAATCTTGGAAAAAAATTATTTTTGTGATTTAAATAACTCTCCAGTTAGGAGGGAGCACTGAAAATATTATTTATCTTTGTAATTGAAAAATAGTCCAGATTGGACAGATGCTTTCCTGTTCAGAAAGTGGATTAAGATTTCTGACGAACAATGATTGATTGTTGATGTATCATAGACAACAACTTCCCATTGTGGTTAACATGGGGAGTGGTCTAGGGTTGTCTCTCTTCTTGAGGGCTACTCAAGAAGACTGTCTCGCCTCGCCAGACAACGATTTCTTATTGTAGTTAACATGAGGAATGGTCTGTTTTGGAGGTTGATGCAGTAATGACATTCCTTAGGGTTACACATTCTCTCCAAGGTGCACTATGATTAGTGTAGGAGGAATGGCCCGGGGTGGGGAATGGTCCAGACAGTCATTCCTTGATTGGGTGGGGAATGGTCCAGACACATTCTATCCAGGGTGCACCTTGATTGGTGTAGGAAGAATGGCCCAAGGTGGGGAATGGTCCAGGCTCAGCAATTAGGGACAAACATTCCTTAGGGTTATACATTCTCTTCAAGGCGCAATTTGATTAGTGTAGGAGGAATGACCCAGGGTGGGGAATGGTCTAGGATAGACACTCCTTAGGGTTATGCATTCTCTCCAGGATGCACTTTGATTAGTGTAGGAGGAATGATCCAGGGTGAGGAGTGGTCCAGATACACACATTCCTTAGGGTTTATACATTCTGTCGAGGGTGAAATTTGATAAGTGTAGGAAGAATGGCCCAGGGTGAGGAATGGTCCATGCTAGGAAATCAGAAACAATCCTTCTTCCTTGTTTGAGAAGAATGAGGCAGATAGCCCATTGTTGATATTCTATACTAAGGGAAGATATTCTTTCATATCTCATAGACATGAGTGAAACATTGGCCCAGATGATTCAGTTTTATCATAACATTGTTTCTATGCAGGTTTCTATTAGATGTTTGTTATGAACAATATATGACAGTAGATGTAAACTGTTGTGGTGGATATGTTCCACTATTCATGAGGTAGATATTCTTTCAGAACTCACAGATGTGAGTGAAAGATTGGCCCAGAGACTGCTTGTCTCCAAACAGTAGAGATATACTACTGTGGTGGATTTGTTCCACTACTTGTGACTATGTGTCATGGTTTGAATAATTGCGTACTACCTGAATAGACACATGTGTGTTCTATCAATTGATATTGTACCACTTGTCATAGGAGATTATCTAGTTGGATAATAATGACGGTGCTCGTGTTGCTACCAGTTGAATGGTCTGTTGTGCTCAAAACCATACCTCCCTAGCTAGGAGGGAGTGTTAATATTATGGTAGCTTTGGGAGGTATGAACCTCTATTGTGACCTATGACAAGATTAGAATCCTCCGAAAGGAAGCAAAGAAATGAAGGAAACCATAGACAGGTTGTCGGTTGCAGAAATATATTTAATATGAATTTATTAATACCTAGAAGGAGAAGTCAGCCCCAGTTAAACTTCCCAAACTACTATAAATATAGGGCACCAATTCTCATTATTCACATCTCAGCAATTACATAGTGAACTGGATCTGCGCAGGTGCAGTTGTAGCTTGTGCACAATTTTCTAGGAAGGTGTGCGCTAGTCTTTGGGTGGGATCATCTGTTCAGCTTGGTTTCTATTCTTGCTTAGTGCATTAGCCTCTCTTGGCTATTGGATTTCTACCAGGATTCTCTTCTCGGTCAAGGTCAAGGTGCTTAGAGGGTGGCTTCGGCCTATGGTTGGGTGATGAGGGTATCGTCAATGGTAAAACGAGCACAATCTTCTATATTCTAACACGTGGTTAGTCTTCAACCCAAAGTTGGAGTTTCTCCATTCTTCATTCACCTTCCTTGTGTCCTCATCATGAATTTCATGGGATACATTTTCACTTTCAGGTGTCCTCTCTATTAGGAATTTTTTCAATCCTTCAATGATATCCCCTTTTAAGGCTTCCATCTTAGTATTTATTGCCTCAAACTTAGCTTCTGTTGAATCAATCATCTCTTGTAGTTCAACTTTTGTTATTGTCTTATTTTGTAAATCATTTATGTCCCTACGCATTTCTTCACCTTCATCAAGATTCCAAGTAGGATTTTCTGGAGGCCTATTTGCTGTAGAAGTTCCCTTTTTTGCTGGCATGTTGGTCAAGTATCTCTTTAAACCTTGATTTTGGGGTGGTTCTTCTAGACAATCTTCATTTTATTGTATCTCAAAAATTTCGGCCCTTTTGAGTATGAAGTTTTATTTTTTATAGGTCTCTGATATTTCTTCTCTTCAATGCCACAGGTCTGATAAAAATTGGATGTGTCAAGTGGAATTTACAGTAACTTCCCCACAACTTGTTGATTTTTGGCATATCTAGGAGATCTCACTTGTATAATGTGCCCCATACAAAATAATTGATATAAATTTTTGAAACTCATACCAGAACTAATACGGTCTGTCCACTATCCAATGCAACTGGTCTCACTCAATTTGTATACTCTAGGAAGAATTTATGATTGTTTTACTCAGAACACCTGCTTGAGACTAGTCAATAGGACTAGTCAGATACCCTATCTTCCACATGGTGTATCTATAAATTTACGATGACCCAAAAGCTGAAATTGCTACCACATAGACCTTAATAATTTCTAATAATATCTTCCAAGATGTTCCTTCTAAAACATTGTAGAAAAAAACATTATAGCAAAAATTCCAAGGTGTCTCGAATATAACAGTGAAACCCCAAGACCTTGAGCTCGGATACAATATGTTAAGAACCAAATATCGATATAGCATATAAAAACCTCAGAATAAGTACTCAATGCCTTGAAAAAGAGAGAATTTCAGATAATAAGCCTCTTTGAGGGGGAAACCTCCTTTTACCCCTCATAAATGTTCAAGTACAAGATGTTTCTAAATGAAAATGTCTCCTTGGTATATATAGGAGACTAGGAGATATAATTACAACTAATGGAATAAAGCTGACATAAATAAAATAACATTACTAATGTAATATGCACCAATTAAGGGGTAATGAGCCAATATTAGGGCTTAACATACTAGAGGTAACATAGGAGTTAGTTCTAAACCTCCTTTTGTAATATGAATCCAAGCGACAATTTGTTAATTTTACGATTTCTATCCTACTACATCAAATTTGTATCGATGGCTCTATTAGAACTAGACAAGGTATTGTGAGGTATATCTAGTTTCCATAGGTTTTCTTATTGCCCAAAGTCATTATATTACTAAATGTGAGAAAAATTTCGAAGAGGGTCACTAGTTCTAGGGAAAAGAGGTTATTTTCACTACCTTGTGGTCACTCCATGGTTCCTAGAATTTAACCCCTGAAATATGAATGTCACAAAGATTCTATTTGGGTATGCTTGCCAAACTTTCCAATACACTTTTGGGATTTAACAATTTTTAAGATATTCAACATATCTCAAGTAGATATCTAGAAACATAAATAGCTTAGATGAAGATTGGTATTTTTACATATGCACATATCTATGTGGGTATTAACATTAGTAAGGGGTTGTTGGATAAGTTCAAATCCAAATGAAGGGTCCCATATGGAATCAAGATTTAGATTATGAAAATACAACTTTATGGTGTTGGATATGTCAATAATAAGAAAGACATTTGTAGGAGTCATGACTTCATGCATGGTTTTATTCTAATAAGAATACAATAAATAAACTAGAACCCAAAGGATGGAGTTCATTTTAGAAATAGTTGTTGGATGATGAATAGGAATAGAACATAGAACAACAATAGACTGTAGTTTTAGAGAAGGATACCAATGGATTCCTAGAAGTGTGCATTGAAGAATCGACACCCTCCAGGCTATATTGAGTAGAAAAATAGAACAACTTAATGGTGATAGTTTCACATGAAGTCTCATAAGGGGGAATGAAGATAATTCATGAATCTAACTACTTTGATTTTGATAAGGAATTGGAATAACTTCCAAATTTTAAATATTGCATTTAAAATGTGAGTCATGACCATTTGAGTTTTTATTTGCCATTAGCCAATATGGAATTTTCTCCTTGTTAGGGAGAGGGGTTGACATGTTGTTAGGGAGAGGGGGTGACATGAGGTTAAAAAGAAGAAAGAGAAAAGACATAGTATTGAGATTTATTTTTCAATGGAACACTAATATATAATATTAAATTTTTGAGTGCATTGTGCACATGAGAAGTGCAATTTCCATTCAAATTATGAATAGAAAGGTTGATTCTTTCTTTAGAAAATAATGTTTTTTTTAACATGTAAACAACTAATTTTTTTACTAATTTTAATGTTAATTTTATATTTAAAAAAAAAAAAAAAAACATAAACATTAAATTACAAATTCAAGTGTAAAGTTTTTGCACCTTAATATATTCAATTTATTTTTTTAGATCTTGCTATGTGGTAATACTGCACATGTGCGTGCATAGGTAAGGAAAAAAAAACTTTATAATATATATACAATATATCTATATTTCATAATTATGATATATGTCAAAAGAAAAATAAATAAGAAATAGAGAGTATATATGGGTAAGGTAATAAAATGGTTTAGTAAAAATATTTTGTATTTTATAATTATGATATATGTTAAAAGAAAAATAAATAAGAAATTAAAAAAAAATGTTTTTTCAATTTAATATATATTCGAAATTTGTATAATTAAATTTTTATGCATGTGTAATTTAATCAAGATTAATATGAATAGCATATTAAAAAATATCATAAAACGAAAACATGTTAATTGAGATTTGGAAAAGTGAAGTATTTTTGTTTATTCAACCCAAACCGCTCGATTTGTGATGTCAAATATAAATCAGATACACCCAAATTATCAAACACGAAAGCTAAATCTGATGCACCCAAATTATCAAACACAAGGCGAAGACAAACAATCCACTAAAAATTATTTGAATGTTGGATAATGACCACATGTTCCATTTAACAAATGGACTCAAAAGTTAGATCCCTTTAACAAATATTTCTGGTAAAGGATGGTAATTTTGTCATAAATTGTGCTCTTTAATTCATTGGAAAAATATTAGAGAGATCTTGTTATATACTTTTGAGATTCCTATACAATTTCATTTCAATTTTCATTTCAATTTTCAAAAGAATAAATGACTCTTTTGAAGTGGAAATGAATATGTTGTTATGTTGCTATAAATTTTTTTGTCTCAACCTTTATTTTCAACACTCTTTCAACAACGAGAAAGATCTTGAGTTTTTTTGTTATACACTTCATGCTTTTCTACATATTTATTTATGTTTCTTAAATAATAATAATAAAAAAATTACAAAAGATACATTTGTGAAGGCAGTTTAATGCTCTAAACTCTTTTCAATACATGCAATGATAGTCATATTAATCGATTTAGCACTTATGTTAAGCATTTTCTAATTAATGAATATAATCCTTCATCATTATACTTCATAATTAATGCTTAGAAGTCTTTAATAAGTCTTTAATAAGTGATGCATGTGTGATTTCTTACATGTCACCTATTTTGTGGTCTAGGGCCATATACATCACCTTAATCCCTATAATTATAATTTACAACCATTCTTTTTATTCCTAATACCATCTACAAGGCCCTTAAACCCATCATAGGTGTTAAAAATATTTCCATGGCACACATATAATACTAATGTGATAAATATTCCCTTTATAGGGAATTTTTGGTGGTGTAGAACCTCATTCCTAGCCCTGAGCCTTAAATTAAGCTTCATTAAGCTCCTAAGACTCTAGATTTACTCATTGGACCATGTTCAAGGCTTTAAGACCCATAATTTATATTTAAAACCTTGTAAAGGAACTCATATCCCACATATAGGCCAAATATTCCATTTATAGGACATGTGAGGAGATATTGGGGAATATGCATGGTCCATTATCCATATAGAGACATATTTTAGGGCCTATGACCTAGGTTTCCATCCCTAAACCATGAGAAATTCCTTGATACCCCATCATGGCGTGAAATACCTTGTAAAAAAATCCATATTACAATTATGGGAAAAACATTTTCTTTACAATGACTTTGTGGTGGTTTAGGACCCTATGCATGGTGCATGATCCACAAAAGAAGATGTTAGGCCCTAAGATGTTCAGTTTCATACTTGTAACATGGATAGGGTTCCAATGCCAATTCATAAGGAACAAAACCTTATAATGGTACATATATCACACTCATGGAATAAATATTATCTTTACAAGGCCTTTTGTGGTGGTTATGTCACATGCACATGGTCTATCCATTCAAAAAATTATTTTAGGCACAAAGAGGTTGATCATTTTATTACTTAGTGTTTTGGATAAATCTAGCCTACGGATAAGTCAGACCTCCCTTAGACCTGCCCTTGGTCCAAGATATAAAAGAGGTATATATCACAACAAGGTTTCCCTAGATATACAAGATTTTCCTTAATTATTCTATAAGAATTGGAGAGAAGGGAATACCTTATCAAAAAAAGTTTTCCTTTCATGTCCTTGGTTGGTGTAGTCCTGAAGATCCTGCTCCAACTCCTTCAACATGATACCTACACACAAATAGACAAAACAAACTCCTCCCAAACCTTTTCAATGATTAAGGACACAAAATCAAAACTAGATCTAACCTAATCTAGTCAAGGAAAGATTAGATCTAGCTCAAGAAAATATTAAACATTGAATGCATAAGCATGAGAAGGGGAAAATCATAATGATCTGTATATTAATAAATGAGATCAATACATCAATCACATTGTTAGAATATAGAAGATGGTGTGCTCGTTTTACCATTGACGATTCCTTTGTCGCCCAACCATAGGCCGAAGCCTCCCTCCGAGCACCTTAACCTTGACTTAGAATATCCAAACAAAGGGTATCACACCTTTCCCCAAGGATAGCGCATCACAAAAGACTGATCATATAGTCCCAAACCCTAGCCAAGAGATAGTCAAACCAACACCCAAACTGCTAGCTGCATTTGCTACTTTTGCAGCTCTCCTCCACACATGCGCACCAAACTGGGAACTGTTGTGCACAGAACTGGCTCTCTCTGCAACTACTGAGATGTGACAAATGAGAACTGGCGCCCTGTATTTATATTGGTTCTGCCAGATTTTCTGGGGCCGACTTCTCCTTCTGGGTATGTTTGTTCAGTATATTATTATTATTTCTGGCTGACTTCTTCTCTTGGAGGCTAATAACCTAATATAAAATATCTTCTTGAGATGACAAGGCTTCTAGCATTATTAGCCAACTCATTAGGGTTTCTCTTTCTTTCCAGAGTCTTCTATTCTCGTCGGGTTCACATGTGGAGGTAAATACCTCCCGCAACTACGATAATATTAACACTCCCTCCTAGTTAGAGAGGCATTTACAGGTGATGGACTTGAGCACAGAACATACCATTTACCCAGTAGCATCAATATAGTCATCTAGACTATTTCATGGCTAGATCATGAGCATCACCATCACCATCAGCTGCATCAACTCTCGAAACCATACTTCATATGAGTAATTAGATATGATGCTGGATAAGTCACTCTCACCATAGAGTGATACAGGAGGAGTAAAATCTCTGAACTGTTTTCTATCTGGAAAAATCTTTGTTCATCATTCACCTGAATGATCATTATCTCCAATAAACTGTTGATATTATTCAAGGCAATTAGAACAAGGATAGAACACAATTGTGTCTATTCATAGTAGTACATAACTACAATCCAGTGGTACACTACCACACCAAGTAACACACAAGTACTTGATCAGCAATGTATGGTTGTGAACAGTGAAACATATTCACCACAATAGTCCTCATCTACTATCATACAATCTTCATAACAACCATCTAATAGCAACCTGTATAGAAACAATGTTATGATATAAATTGATTTGTCTGGGCCAATCCTTCACTCACATCTGTGAGTTCCGAAGGAATATCTTCCACCATAGTAGTCTTCATCTACTTTCATATAATCTTCATAACAAACATATAATAGAAATATGCATAGAAACAATGTTATGATATAGACTTGATTATCTGGGCCAATCTTTCACTCACATCTGTGAGCTTTGAAAGAATATTTGCCTCATGAACGATGGAACATATCCACCATAGTAGTATATCTCTACTGTCTATAACAATCATCTGATGTCATCTTGCACATAAAATATTGTTAAAAATACACTGAATCATATGGGCCAATATTTCACTCACGTCTGTGAGATATGAAAGAATATATGGTCTCATAAGCAATGGGCTATTTGCCCTATTCTTCTCGACCAAGGAAGAAGGATTGTTTCTGATTTCGGAGCATGGACCATTCCTCACCCTGGGCCATTCTTCCTACACTTATCAAAGTGCACCCTGGACAGAATGTATAAACCCTAAGGAATGTGTGTGTCTGGACCACTCCTCACCCTAGGCCATTCCTCCTACACTAATCAAAGTGCACCCTGGAGAGAATGCATAACCCTAAGGAGTGTCTGTCCTAAACCATTCCCCACCCTGGGCCATTCCTACTACACTAATAAAAGTGCACCCTGGAGAGAATTTATAACCCTAAGGGATGTTTGTCCCTGATTACTGAGCCTGGACCATTCCCCAGCCTGGGCCATTCCTCCTACACTAATCAAAGTGCACCCTAGAGAGAATGTGTAACCCTAACGAATGATTGTCTAAACCATTCCCCACCCTGGGCCATTCCTCCTACACTAATCAAAGTGCACCCTGGAGATTATGTGTAACCCTAAGGAATGTCATTCCTGCACTAACCTCCAAAACGAACCATTCCTCATGTTAATTACAATGAGAAATCATTTTCTGGTGAGGTGGGCCAGTCTTCTTGAGTAACTCTCAAGCAGAGAGACAACCCTAGAACACTCCCCATGTTAACCAAAATGGTAAGTCATTGTCTATGATACATAAACAATCAGTCACTGTCCGTCATAAATCTCAATCCACTTTCCAAACAGGAAAGATTCTGTCCAATCTGGACTAATTTTCAATTACAAGGATAAGTAATATTTTCAGTGCTCCCTCCTAACTGGGGAGTTATTTAAATCACAAAAATAAATGTTTTTCAAGAATATTTTTCTGTACCTTCTCTTAGCTTGGAGAATCTTCCCTTTCAGCTAAGGGAGTTATTTCTATGATCCCCATCTTCTCTCAGAAATATGCAAACTTGATTCTCGATAGAGGTTTTGTCAGGATATCTGTTTTCTTCTCATCAGTGGGGATATACTCAAGCTTTACCTCTCTTTCCTATACTTCATCATGGATAATATAATGCTTGACTTCAAATGTACTTTAGTCTAGAACACTTATGAAGGCTTCATGTAGATCTGAATGATAGAGTATGTCATAGTTGGAGAACTGGAACATATTCATGTGGCACTTCTTCTGTCATCATGAGATCTGATCTTACTGGGTAGTCATCTTGATTCTTTATCATAAATCTTCACCACGCTTCTACTGTGAACTGGAGGTTCTCCACCAAGTTATCTTCTTCTTATCTGTATACAGGAATCTCTTTCTGGCATGCCTCAAAGTCTTGAGATTTCTCTTCATATGCTCTTTATTCAATTTTTCTGGAGAACATTCTTTGCATTCATATGATGTAGAACTCCAACTCTTTGGATGTTTGTGGATGATATAATGACTTATATAGATATAAGTCTGGTGTACTAGAACAAGAAGACATCATAGTCTTCTCCCTCCATCTAGGAGAACCTCTAGTTCTAGATGTTGCAATTCTTTTATTCATAAGTCTTCTATATACAGTTCTTCATCATGACTTTCAGTTCTTCTGCTTGATTTCTTTCATATCAAGCTGGTAATCTTGTGATTCTTGATCTAATGACTGGTTATTCTAGTTTCTCTTTATTTATTGGAATCTTCATGTTTTTCTTTAGCTTTTGGGTCCATGGGATTTCTTATAGATTCCATGCCCTAGAGATTCAACTTCTTCCTACCATCATAGGATCATGGATCTGGATGGATAACCAGGGATACTTTAAGGCTTCTGAAGAAGTCTTATTTTGTGGTTGAACTAAACACGTACTGTCTTTCATGACTGCTACCATAGATATATACATTTCATCATCTTCAATGGATCATATGATTAGCTCCCTCCTAATCCTTGCTTCATGTATAAATGCATGTAATTGGCTTCCTCTATCTAATAGGGTCCACGCTTCCATCTGCATCCTTATTGTCTTATGCAATATATAATTGGCTCTCTTGTCTAACAAATTCGATGCTTCCATCTTATTGTCTTCTATAGAGTGTGATAAGTCTTTTTCCAATTTCCTCTCGATTGCTAGCTTCTTTCTGTCTTTGCTTTTTCTAAGTTTCTTCATGATTGATTCTGATTTCGAATTATCTTGTAATAAATATCACATAATATATTTCATCTTTTCTTGTATAGCAATCCTTATCTTGTTTTTCTTCCATGGAACACATTATCTTTCAAGAGATAGATATACAAGATATGTACAGAGATGATGCAAACAAGATGTATACAAGAAATAAGAAGAGTGTTGTTACCTTTTAGTAGAAGAAGTCTCTTCCATCCTGCTTAGCCTTCTTTGTAGGTTGCTTTTCTTCGGAAATTGATGCTTCATGTTTCTCTTTCCTTTTCTTTAGCTTAGGACATTGGTTCTTGTAGTGGCCATACTTTTGACAATTGTAGCACTATATTTCTAAAATATCTTTTCTTTGTTTTGGCTTCCTTTTTGAATTGAAATTTCTTTTGTCCCTGAAGTTCTTTAATAATGTTGTGAAGGCTTCGTCATCGTACTTATTTAGAGGTTTCTCTTTTTCATTGATCCTCAATTCTTCTTGAGCACAACAAGTCCAAAGTTCTTCAAATGTCGGGTACTCCTTCCTTATGTTCATGCTTGTGACAAATACATCCCATGTCTTGGGAAGACCATTGAGTACTATGTTCACCAATTCCTTCTCTGAGATTATCTCTTCAATAGCTTGTAGTTGATATCTAAATTGGGAGATCCTTACAAAGTATGACGTTATGCTGTCGTCATCATTCATCTTCATGTCACAGAGCTCATTCTTTAGACTCCTAACTTGTCTGATGTTTCTGACTAAGAGAAGATTTGTTAGGGCATCGTACATATTCTTTAATGAGTCAATATGGGAGATGTAGGGTATCAAGTGGTATTTTATGGAATCCACTATGATACTCATGGCATTGATGTCAACGTCTTTGAACTTCTCCATAACTGCAATGTTCTATGGTTCCATCTCTTTTCCTTCTTCAAACTCTGGCTTCACGATCTTTCCTTTCACGATATACATCACTTTATTCTTAGCAAGGATGAGGTTGATCCTTGTCTTCCATTCTCTGAAGTTAGAGGCTCCATCTAACTTGTTCTCAGACTTCATAGAGTTTGTCATGGCTGCTTGACTTGGTCAAACCCTAGATTTTGACCAGAAATCCAAAATTCACGTCTTGGCCTTCTGAGAGTACCAGGAGATGTGCTAGGCTAGGGCACACTGATCTATCTAGAGATTAGGTCAATCTCGTCACTTAACGTGCCCCAATAAGAGGTTTAGGGTTTATGCAACTACTTTTGCTAGTAACCCTAGCTGTAGTTCTTTGGAAGCTACTCCTGCTAGTAACCCTAGCAGTAGTTCCTCAACGAGCTCAATATCTAGTGGCTATGTTTCCTTCCAGTGTTTTAGGCTGTCTGAAGGAGGTGTGGGCCCATAACCTGTTAGAATATAGAAGATGGTGTGCTCATTTTACCATTGATGATACCTTCGTCACCCAACCATAGGCCGAAGCCTCCCTCCAAGAACCTTAACCTTGACTGAGAATTCCTCTGGAAGAAAACCCTAGGATAGATATCCAAACAAAGGGTAGCACACCTTTCCCCAAGGATAGCGCATCACAAAATACTGATCAGATAGTCCCACACCCTATCCAAGAGATAGTCAAGGAAACACCCAAACTGTTAGCTGCAATTGTTGCTTTTGCAGCTCTCCTCCACACGTGTGCACTAAATTGGGAACTATTGTGCGCATAAATGGCTCTCTCTACAACTGTTGAGATGTGACAAATGAGAACTGGCGCCCTGTATTTATACTGGTTCTGCCAGATTTGCTGGGGCCGACTTATCTTTCTGGGTATGTGTATTTTCAGTATATTATTATTATTTCTAGCCAACTTCTTCTCTTGGAGGCTAATAACCTAATATAAAATATCTTCTTGAGCTAACAAGGCTTTTAGGGTTATTATCCAACTCATTAGGGTTTCTCTTTCTTTCTGAAATCTTCTATTCTCGTCAGGCTCACACATGGAGGTAAATACCTCCTGCAACTGCCATAATATTAACACACATAACCATACCTTAAGTTATCAAAGAGATGCTCCTAGTTTCAGGTTCCTGATGCTCCTCCTCGACCACTTGAGCTTCCCTCTCTATTTCGCTAGTGTAACCACTCTCAAAATATAGCTCCTCTCATCTCCTTGATTTGGACTCTTCTTATAGTAATTTATAAGAGAATGGAGATATGATTCATGATATGTGAATTGGGTGGATACAAGCCATGGATAGGCTTAATGGCACGTGAACTAAGAAATTATAAGTCATAGATAGGATTGATGGCATGTGAACTAAGAAATTACAACTCATGCACAAGTTCCATACTCAATTATGAGATTTTGTCAACATATTATGATCTTTTTCTCTATCGTGAGATATTTTCTCAAGTTTCATGCTCAATTATGAGCTTTTTCCAACTCACCATGAACTTTTTTTTCAATTAGAGTTTTTTTCTCAATTATGAAATAATTCTTATTTCATAATTATGAAATTGTGACAAAATAATTATTTCCTTGTGAAATAAGTATGAGAAATTTACTCAATTATGTAATTCTAGTCTTATAACATCTAATAACATGCTTGCAAAACCTATGGTGGAAAATACAAGTATAACAAATTCCCCCTAATGCATGAAGTCAGAAGAGGAACTAATTCTCGAAATACATTATGAAAATTCATGGTGATGAGTGGCATAAGGAAGGAGCTTAGAGATCAAGGAACCAGTGAGTACTTGCAATTAGTTGTCAATCAAGCATATATATATATATATCATCCTTGAGGTAGGCATATGCATGCTCAGAATAAAAACAAAGCATGGCCACCAACATAATACATAGTGTATCCATGAAATGAAATGCAAGACCATGATGATGAAATAATACACAGTGGATCTATGTCATCAAACAGATCCTAGCCAGGAGAAAATACAATTTGGATCTATGTCACAATATACATCAAGAAGGCATCATGCACCAAGGAGAGTTCCCCAATAGTCTTCAAAGAACTAATACTATAGTGATGTATTCCATTGCAACTTGGGAGGGGTGGCATGAATGAGTGATATGGCCCCAAACCCAAGGTATTCATCCCAAACCCCGATGGTATGATTCTACATCATGCAAATAAATGAGTTGATTTCAAGAATGGTAGAAATGGTTTAATTATTGTTCATCGATGGATATTGTTAACAAAAGTGATGGAATCCACCAATAATGAAAATGGACACCAAGGTACCTAGTACAATCTAGAAAGTGTGAATAGAGGATATAATTTCAAACACGTGTAGAATCAATCAATCAGGATTCAATTATGTAAACTTGTCTTCAATCGCGAGGAAGCCTACCACAAAGGACTGCAATCTCCAAGGTACTAGTTGGTTTCTAGATCCTTCTCCTAGATAATGTGTTGAAGTTGATCGAAATAGATCCATCGAAGGAGGGCCTTAATGTATCCCCCATCAATCAACATAAAACATACAAAGAGATATTATGTGAAGTGATAGAATCACCAAGTACAACTGACATAGGGATGGTTGAATCGAGTGGTCAACAAGACAACAAATGGTTGACTCAGGCTAAACTTCCCATGAACATACAGAACGACATAATGATGACTTGGAAGAATGACTCAAAAGAACCACTAGTATAGTGCAACAACACATGAGGCATTAAAACATTCTCCATAGTGAAAAGAAGAGTAATTGGTCGGAGGAGTAAATGTGATTCATAATGATGGTACGAGTCCTAGGCAAGATATAACCCAATTGTCAAACAGACACTCAAACAGGTGCTATGTTCAAGGGAAACACCACTGACATTGCCACTTTCATGAATGCAGATCAATGGTAAACACCCCCCACCACTAATTTTTTTTTTCATAGTGTCTCCTTCGTGTTTTAATGAGGATGAAAGAGACATAAATGTGTGCTCAATAGTGTCTTTTTCATTAAATTTTTATGATCCCGAAAAAGAGTTAAAAGTATACTCATGAGGTGTCTTTTTCATGTCTTTTTATGAGTCTGAAAAAGAGGTAAATGTTTACTTGGAATATGTATTTTCATTGTTTAATAATCACAAAGAAGAGTTAAAAGTGAGTTCATATAGTGTCTTTTTCATGGTTTAAAATTTTTCTCGTCTGGAGAGAATGAGTGGCTTAATAACATGCTTCTACATTCCAAGTGTATGAAACCGAGCAAAGAAAAATAAATAAAAACTGGTACTAGAAAGTGAGGTCCACTCTTAGTATTGGTTCTCTCCATGGGTATAGGGTCACAAAACAAATGAAAGAAAATGAAACTGGCAATAGGTCAAGTATGACTGCAATGACAGTAAGCAGGATTGAAGAAAAAAAAATGAATGATCCAAGTGGATCTTGGTGGCCATGCACCTTTTCCATTGAATTAATTCTTTCGAGCCTATGGTTTTCATAAACCATGATATTCACCCTTTTTATGGGGAATGTAATGTAATTCCATCTCCATTTTTTAATTAAAGCCACCATGTAATGATTTCCTAGTGATCATATGCACATGTCTACAATATTAATGCACCAGATCCCAATAGAACTCTGTAATTAAGCACACATGGGATAGAGTAGTACTAGTATGGGGGACCTCCCAAGAATTCATAATGTTTTACATGCCTACGTAATTTTGTAAACTTAGACCAATTTATCCCACATGCATCATGGGAATTATTCTCCTCTCACTCTCTCATATATAATTGAGGTGAAGGAGGTCATTTGAGCATGCAACATAATGTGATGTAATGTTTATTGCAAATGAGTGTAGACAAAATATCTTTCACTTAAGAGATAATATACCACCATTATAGCCCGTTTGTGTTCTACAATATTATGTTATTCATTAATAAAAGATGGGTTTCACTTTATTTATGTGTTATGTGCTATATTTTCATTTCTGTCTCATTTATGTCTCATTTCATTCTCAATATAATCTGTATATGTGGTATTAGATTAGTATTATCCTTTTTGTTTCTCAATTCATGTCCCCAATGATGCCAGGGTATAGATGGTTGGATCTTGAGCTATTTTTGCTTGAGGAAAACCGCTCTCGCCATCCCAAGCGACCTCCCATGGTGGAATAAAAGAGAGATGACAAAATAGGAGATACTTTCAATATGTTTCTCGAGGAATCCCTCACGCAATAGAGGAATGATATGATGGATAATTTTTATCAGATCCTTTAGTGACTATCAATGGCAATCAAATCATATTTGATAAGAAGCCATTTAGTAGGTGCAACACCCTTCAAGGTACAAATAAATTTTTATATCCCCTTGTTTGAATGCTAGATAGATGTAGATTATATATAAAAATGGTCGAATCTACTATAAGGTTATTACTCTATCAAAAAAAATCGAAAGAAAAAGGATCACCTTCATGCTCTTTAAATCCCTTCCCCGTTTCAAAGCTTAGTGGGAAGGTTAGTAGGAGAGGTACACCACAGATGAATATGTGTCATTTGGGAGAGAACCCATCTGGGAAGACTTTGTCAATGATCTAAACGAGGATTTCTACCCTTTTAGAAACTATGTTGACCAGTACATGATATGGACAACTCTATGTCAAGGAAGAGACAAAAAGGTGTTGGAGTACACTAACACATTCCATACCTTACACTCAAAGTTGGGTATGAGAGACTATGAGTGGCACATGTTTCTAAAGTACCGCAATGTCCTACATAGGTAAAACAAAACATAGATGGATATCTTGTAAATATCCTCATTGGGAATTGCTTATCGGTTTGCAGTCAAAATAGAGAAAAAAATTCAAGCAATGGATTAAGAGGGAATTTGGGTTTGAAAATATACCACAACAGAAGCATGGAAATGGAAACCCTAACTCATAGAATGAAGGACAAATAAATCAAATTCAGTATCAATAAAATCATTCCAATCCTCTAGCTAAAAAGGGCGATGGGAAGTCTAAGAAGGGCGTCAGAAAGTGGTGTGAGTTCCAAAAAATCCCATGGAACAACACCAATGAATTCCACTCAAAATAGTCATTGGTGGTTGAGCTCAAATAAAAAGAATTAGAACTTGACTCAGACTATGATTTAGATCACAATAAAGTGAAACAAATCATCTATGTAGAAGTCGTTGTTGATTAAGGTTGGTTATCATTGATGTCAACCCTTGAAGAAAGCCTTGCAACACAAAGGTTTGGGTAATTAAACCAATATTGTTTGATGTAAATATGACTCATTAGTGTTTTTTCATGGTTTATAAGAAGTAAAGATGGATGAACTCCAAAGTGGTCCCCTTATGGTGAAATCCCTCAGGGGAAGATGCTTTGTGGAGTAAGAGAACCCATGCTTGATTATGGAATAATGAGATGAAGGACAATGAATTTTTCAAGTAAAATATCCTATATCGATATTGCTTGTCATTCCATTTCCAGTAGTATGTGTAACGTCACATAACTCGTCACAGTTAGAGAGTTATGGCCATGAGAAGTTGGAGACCCGGGGTTTGGGTAATGGACCCAAGTTTGTTTGATGGATAATGGTATGAGTTATGATATATTTTCAGATAAAACTATTCTATATGGATAGTACATTTCATTCCATTTCTGGTGGTATGTGGAATGTCACATAACTCCTCACGGTTTGAGAGTTATGGCCTTATAAATTTGGAGGACCCTCATATGTTATCTAGAAGCCCCAAAAGGTCAAAGTAGTCAAAGTGGTTTAAGAGATTTTAAAAGGTAAATAATAAAGTGAAGTAATGATTGTATTATAATTCAGAGTGAATACAAAATAAATTATTTCAATAATAAATTTAATGGAGAAATTAGAAGTGGGTTAAGCCTAAAATAAGAAAAGTGGGGCCAAGTGACCGAGAAGATATTTTTAAGGAAGCTACTTAGAGAGTATAAATAAGAGGCACGGATCTCTAATTTTAATCACACTTGAGAATATTTAATATTTATAGGTGTCTGAGGTGACCAAGGATATCTAAGCTGAAATTATGAGGGAAGGCGAAGAAAAGAAGGCTGAAATGCAAGGAAGGATAAATTCTTTTGATGGTGCTTTCTAAGGTATGTTATTTTTAGGTCATCTCACCATTTTCACTATAATTTTTTTTATATAATTATTAAGACCCTGAAATTTCTATTCCATTGAGAAAACATATCCAAGTATATGTGGTAAAAAATTCAGCATGTGGGTCATTGTATTTTTGGAGT
This sequence comes from Picea engelmannii, assembly GCA_009831015.1. Lineage (NCBI taxonomy): Eukaryota > Viridiplantae > Streptophyta > Pinopsida > Pinales > Pinaceae > Picea > Picea engelmannii. The sequence continues at coordinate 799,601 of ML784002.1, forward strand.
TACACTCCGTGGAAAATAGGGTTTCTGGCCTCCTTCTGGTTGTATCCAGAGAATTGGGGAGTTGGAGATTCCCTTAGTTTATATCCTGAGAAACTAGGGGGTTGGAGCCTCCTTCCAGTTGCAGCTAGAAAACAAAGTAAGTTGGTTCTTCCAATGAATGTAATTCTTCAGGACATATAAGAAAAATTCATTTTGTGGTTTTCTCCCGATTTGGGTTTTCGTGTAAATCACTGGTGTACTGTGTATGTGTATGTTTTTTCATTTGTTCATTGATTATTTACTTTGTATTTATTGGATGATAATGATTCATTGATATAACACTTGGATTATATGGAAAAAAAAGATTAAATTGTTCTATTACTGATTCACCCCCCCTCTCAGTAATCCAACAATTGGCATCAGAGAAGGTTCCTTCAGAAATCAGTTTAACCACTGAAAGGTAGATCATAGAGAGTACCAACTCATATAAAAATGGAATACCATTGTTTGATGGAAAAAATATGCTTTTTGGAGCATAAGGATGAGGACATATATACAGGAACAGGGATTTCAAGTTTGGCAATCAATTGTAGATGGATACGCAACACCAACAGTTCCACCAACAAATGACAAAATAGTAAAACTCGGTGACAATAATTCCAAATCCACAAATGCACTTTTGAATGGTCTCAGTGATACGGTATTCACCAAAGTTTCACACTGTAAATCCACTAAAGTTATTTGGGACAAGCTTCAAAATATTTATGAAGGAGATACAAAAGTCAAAGAAACAAAGCTTCAAACTTACAGAGGTCAGTTCAAACAACTAAAAAGAAAGGAAGATGAAGATATCGCAACCTACTTCTTATGAGTCGATGAAACAGTGAATGAAATCATAGGATTGGGAGAAGAAATTGATGAATCTGTAATTGTTCAAAAGATACTAAGATCTCTCCCTATGAGATTCAACCCTAATATATCAACACTAGAAGAAAGATCAGATCTGGAATCAATAAGCATGGACGAACTACATGGAATCTTCACAGCATATGAAATGAGAACTTAGCAGGGAAATCCAAATGTAAAATAAGCACCCTTCAAGGCATCCAAAAGATCACAGAAAAAGAAAAAGGAACAAGAAGAATATAGCAGCAACAATGACACCTCGTAAGATGATGAAGAAGTGGCCAACTTCATCAAAAGATTGAACAAGGGAACCAACAGTAGGTATAGAGGTAAGCTCCCTTTAATTTTCTTTAATTGTGATGGTATTGGTCATTTTGCTAACAAATTTCCTCATAAGAAAAAGAGAAATGATGAAGGTTACTCAAAAGGAAAACACACATATAAAGGAAAAATAACTACAAAAAAAGTTTTCAAGAAAATCTTATACACCAAAGAAGACATCTCATCATCAGATGAAGATGAAGTCAATGATAATGAGACATGGAGAGTTCTATTCATGGCAGTAAAAGACACTGACAAAGAAGACTTCAAAGAAGAATATGAATAAGCCGAAGAAGAATGTGAAGAAGTCGAAGAAGAAATTGAAGAGGCAGAAGTTGACTATTGAGAAGAATTAACGTGTGCCATAGAAGTTATCAGAAGAGAAAAGAAGAAAAACAAGAAACTACAAACAAAACTAGACAAGAAAAAGGACACTCAAGAACTAGAACAAATGATTACAAAATTGAAGGTTAAAATAGAAGAAGATAAATGAATTGAAGAAGCACTCAAAGAACAACTAGAAGAAAAGGACAAGATCATTGGAAACTTGGAAGCTGAGGTTTTCACACTAAGAAATGATATTCAAAAGAAAAATATGAAGAATAGCTCAAAAGTTTTGGATGACATTATCAGCAGTCAAAAATATCATCTTGACAAGTCCAGACGTGGATACAATGAGACAGAAAAGAGATCAAGCTCCAAAACAACAGGGCAAGAAACAAATCCAAAGAGCTATTCATAAACAATCAAAGAGGATAGGAAGATATACAAGGAAGATTACAGGGACACTCCTCCACCAAGAAGATTCAGATTTCAGAATTAACAAAAGAAAGATAGGCCTCAAGAAGAAGAAGGATTCATAAGAGCACCTCCTTTTATAAGATCTTCAAATCCCAGGTATCAAACTATATTTTTTGGTTTATGTTATGCATGTAATATTTTTGGACATAAAGTTGTGAATTGCAGAGCTAATAACATGAACAGTAACAACTTTGAGAGTTATACACAAAGGGATTATTCAAGGAGACCTAGTGACACACAAAGAAGAAGTTACAACAGGTTTGAATCTTTGAACACTGAAGTGGAATGTTACAAATGTAACAATTTTGGATACATGGCCAAGAATTGCAGAATGGCAGTCCCTCCTAAAGAACCTCAATAGAATAACAACAGTCACAAACAAGAACCTCAGAAAACAACATGGATAAGAAAATAAGATCAATATAACAATGACGAATGGAGAGTCGCTCTACAAGATAAGTAGAAGAAACACGGTTGGTATGTTGACAGTGGATGTTTGTTGACGGGCGAAAATGAACGCTCGTCAACTGGAGAAGTGGATTCGGTCCGGGGTTGTCTAAATAACCCAAGCCGTTTGTGATGATCCACCCCGACATGTTTGAAAGCTTCGTTGGCCGATCTAAGTCCTAGGAAAACGAAAGAAAACTGACTAAAGGAACTAATCTAAATGAAAACAACAATTAAAGCAAACTAATAAACAAATCTGAAATATATATATACAGTCTACTGTCTACAATAATAATTCTATGAAATCAAATGTTCAGCTTATCCACAGAATTAGATCTCAATTATTTACAATGCTTACAGAATACAAATTTTGATCTAAATTTGCAAAAATCATTGGTAAAATGCCTTATGGCAGCGAAATCATTATTTTTTATTTTTATAATTTTTATGAAAAAAAGAATCAAATGAAAACTATCTAAATATGAGCAATTAGAATAATAATCTGTGCTATAAAACTGAACTATATATCTAACTAAACTACTGAGAATTCTCAAATTTATTAACTATCAAATTGCAAATAACAATCTAACCTGAAGTAACCCTTCCTATTTATCCTGTGCTCAGTACTTGATTTAGCTGTTCAGTGGGAGGAAACCCGCACTAGATTCTCCACAAACTTTTTGTAAACAGGAAGCAGCAATGCTCTTTGAATATAAACGACAGGACAAACAAGACATAAAAAATGACAACAATCTTATGATTTACAAATCATCGCAGTCAAATAAATCCCTGTGCAAAGACTTGTACAAAACAATTCAATTAACGAAAAAGATAAACCTTTATTCATTAAATTGAAATAGAGTAATTGTTGTACTAAAACTAAGATACATAAGACATGGACATAATTTAAATCACAACGCATTAACCTGTAATAAGTATTGATATCTAAAGTAGTCAATGACTTAATCACAAATTAAAATGCACAAAACCTGAATGAAAGTATGATAAATTGAAAGCTAAAGTTGTTACAAAAGATCGACTTCAATTCAAGTCTGTATCATCATAAATCCATAGTCTTGTTCTCCCAATAGTGATGATCGATTATTTACAAAAAATAACAAGTATTTAAAGACCACGGGGTAAAACATCCCTGTGGGAATTATCAAAGCAGTTTACAAAAAATCTGGGAACAATCTCCCAAGTCCCTATTTCTGCCTATGACTAACAGCTTAAAGAAAAACTATATCTAAATTGCCACAGTATATCCAATTTGTCACTGAAATTCATAGGTACCCGTGGGTAGACAAGAATACACAAGTTTAGATAATGTTTTATTGATAAAATTAACAAAAATCAAAATCTTAAGACTAGCTACAGAATCTTGCGATTTTGCAGCTGGTCTAATTTGAAAACATAATCGTTTTAAATCCATCCAAAACTAACATAAATGTATTCTAATTATTAAACCAAATATTTAATCATTAAACCAACACAAAGAAAATCGCTCATGCCAGAAGTAACCAAATCTTTATGCCAATTTGAAATAGACAGAAATCGTGTTCAACCGAATGGTAACAGAGATACATGCAATCTGTTCAACACTTGTTATTACGGAGTAGACAAAATCATTTAGAAAATTTGAAACCAATGAAATCATTTTCATGAATCAATTTCAATCGACACAAACTGTAACTGATCAAACAAATCATTCATATTCATTTAATACAAACGCAATATTTTATGTCGACTCAGAAATTAACAAAATCGTTTTTAAATCGAAAACTAACAGAGTTGTTTTTTCGAATCAATAGATTACATTGTATTTATCAAACCAATCTCTGATATTGATGCATTGCATATGTAAAAGACCATGCTAATTCAAGCATACAGAATTTTCTCAAAATCAAACCAAAAGAAATGAATCGAACTATCTTAGAGCCGACACAATCGATATGCTAAGGCAAAATTGTATCAATCAAAACATAGCTATGTCCATGTTTAGGAAACAAATCTTCTGTACAGATCGAATGCAATCATAATCCAAAACGAAAATAATCATTCAAATCAAAACATAATCATTTCTTGAATCTATTCGAACAAAACTAAACGAAAGTAAACCCAATCAGTCATACTAATTCAAACCAATTCATAAAACAAAATCGATGTTGAAATACATACCTGGGCAGTAAGAAAATGATTCGATCATGATAACTTTGAATTGACAAAGGCAGTTGTTGCCTCGACATTTCTGAAGACAATTGAACCGGTGGTTTTTTGTTTCTTCTCGTTGGCTTGTAGCCCGTCGTTCTCCTTTGACAGCACTGTAACTCATTCCTCTAAAAATTTAATCTTGAATTGCAACATGGGAACGTCAGTGTAATAATGTTCAAGCCAGGAATTGCATTGGGTACATGGTGATTGATTGGGCCTTGGCATTACAGGTGAGGGTTCTTTCAAGTTACCAGGGGTGTCACTGTGAAGCTTAATTCCCAGGAATTTAGGATCGTTCTTGAGGAACAGAGGTAAGTTGGAAACATAGTCATAGAGTTCCATAGAGAATAGGCCATGAGAATAGGGGTATTCCTCAGTCAAGAAATGTTCAATTTCGGAGTCCGAGTCCTCGCTCAACACTATTGGCTTCCGGTCAACTTTTTTCTTGGGTTTGTTCCTGGCACATCTGTATATCCATCGTGTGTTCTTCTTTCCCTTACTGTTGACACCAGTATCACCTTTTCCTTTCTTCCTCACAAGCCTTTTGACGGCCTTAGTATTGTCTTTAGTACACGGGTCAGCCATGGTATAGGGTAGGTCAAGGTTGGGGCAATCTGAGGGTTTGACAAGGGGTAGAAGGATATGAAGTGGCACGGCTGGTCCAACTAGAGTTTCAGTAACCACAACCTTGTCCACTTGATAGGAAGGTTTGCCAACAGTCACCACTAAGGCTCAAATGGTGGACGATAATGAGTTTGATCAAGCAGTGATGAAAAAGGCTACTATCAGCCTTCTCACGCTTAAATCGCTTGGACATTTTGTAAAGACTACATAAGAGATAATGTGGCATATTCAGAGGGTAGCCTATAAAATTCATCAATAGCCGAAGAGGATACAGAAATACCAAACCATAACGACCTTCGCAGGTCACAAACTGCTTAACAATTGCCAATAGGTCATGCCACCTGGGTTTGAGGGCAGCGACAGGCATACCTCTATCACAACTAACAATCTTCCTTGATGTGAACAGGAAGGGCCACGGCACCTCGTCCACTTTAGAATTTTTAAACCACATTTTCCCTGTAGCTGGTAGTCCTGTAGCTGGGCTTAGGAATTCCTCATTTAGCTCGAGATGTATGTCTCCGACCTTATCCTTGTGGCCGTCGAATGTGAGGGCGAACTGTTGGGCAACCGAAAGGTTGAAACCCTCAAATATTTGGATAAACACCAACCAGCCACTATTTTCCAAATCCTTACGAGCATTGTCGAATAACAGGAGTGTTTGGCTGCCATTAGGCTCTATGTGCACCATAGGTGCCATAGACGAGAGCACACAGTGAGCCGGGTGAATGGGAAAGGGTTTGGACAGGGTATTTGCAGGATCGAATAGCTCACAGACTTCCCCGAAACCAACAGAGTTAACCCGGGATAGGAGGCAGGCATTAATGGCAAAGTGTGTGGGGGTGGTGGAACAAAATCAACCCATGCAAAAAAGTCATATCCAACTGTACAACCGATGGCGCATATGGTGATTCAAATCACTATTGCAATGTCAATAAAACAACCATTGAAAACTATGATGAGTCGACTTGAGTGTTTTCACAAGCATTAGTATTTGCATGGTTTTAAAATCAAAACAATGTTTCGAATATAGGACCAAGGATTCAATGATAAAAACGTATGTGTTGTATGAAATGATTGCACCAAGGGTCTAACCACAATGTCAATGTGTTTTCATAAAACCAATGTGCCAAGGAATTTGATCAAAGCACATCAAACCATAATTAAATCAACGATTTAATCACAGTCATAAAAATATCATCACAGTCTTATAAAAATGAAGTCATATTAACAACAAAAAATGCCAAATGAGTCAAGGTTTTGGTGTCTTGCCAACTATGTGATTATAATTGAATTGGAAATGCAATGAACACATAGACAAGAGTGACTATAATAATCCAGTGACGATTTAAATGCCATTGACGTGACTTCTAAATCAAAGTTTTCACGCTTGCAGTCGTGAAAACGAGAACAAAGGTAGGTGTGCAAATGCGCAAAATAATAGTGTTTTTTTATTCAAAAGATTGAGATGAGAATCAAGGGTTACAAAACACTTGTGTAGGCAGCTTATAAGGATAGGATAAAAATGAAAAATAGCTGCCAACAATGGCGACACACTGGTAGAAGCAGTTATCTATACCAAAAGAACAAATTCAGATTATGATAATAAGAATAATTCAAACTCAAAAACAACTAGAAAATTGTTTAAACATCATCATTAATCAAATATTCTAGCAGTGTTTAAAGGATGAAAACTGATAACAGTTATAAGACAAGCGAGCTACGATATTAAAGATAAAATATCCAATACTGTTGACAGAGCCACTGCTACTAGCAGGCATTCATAGCCTCGACAGGGTTTCCATTTAACCCACTCTGATATCCGTATCCTGCCAAGAAGTTTCAAATCAAAATAAAGGACATGTTAAGGTTAAGAGGTTTCGTATTTACAAATTTTCATATACTTGACATTGCTTCGCTGCCAGCGGGCCTGTTCAGTACCCCGACGAAGTTGTCTTGGCATCATGCATGCATTTACCCGCTGCCAGTGGACTTGTTCAGCATCTCGACGGGTTTACAAGCACTTCCCACAGCTCTTTTAATGATTTATTTTGTTTTTTTTTTAAGATATATAATTGAGCGGGGTGACACTGAAAATTATGATATTTTAGCATATTTGTTTTACAGACCTCAACAGAATTTTTTTAGAACTATCCTTCATTAAGATCCAAAGATGGTTTATTTATAGAACCAACTTTCTAAGGTAGGGAGACATCTTCTGAGTTGTTCCTTTAAGGAATAGGGACAGCATAAGAAGATAATAGATGATCGTGACAGACTTTACTCATAGATCGAAATCAGTTAACTTCTTTCAAACAACAGTCTTTTCAACATAGATGTAAATTTCAGAAGTATATAATTGATGTTTAGACAATTTTTCAACAGTCATTTCAGTGAAAGAATTTTCTGTTTTCTTTGTCTGAATAGTTCAACATGCAGTTATGTGTATTTCCAAAAATACAAACTGATAAGTACAAGAGGAAAAATCAAAACCAGAACAGTAAAAGAAAAGAAAACAAAAGAAAAATATTTACACAGTGTACAAGGGTTGTCATCAAGTGAAATATCTTTTCAGAGCTTGTCCATTCACCGGATAGGTGTCAGGTTGTCCCTCTAGATTCTGTAACTGGAAAGAGCTGGGACCCAATTTCTTAGCAATTAAAAATAGTCCAAGCCATAAGTTCTGAAATTTCGTGTGCTCTCCCTTCCCCTCATGCGGTTTGTCCCATTTCCAGACAAGGTCACCTACTTCGAAGTTCCTATCAGAGGCAGATTTGGCATCAAACCAAATTTTGACCACTAGTTGATGCTGATATAACTTACGTTTAGCTTGAGCTCTTACCTCTTCTAGTTTCATTAAAGCGTTAATTCGGTTTTCCAAAGGGAGACAGTCTTCTTCTTGTATTTTCTGTGATAGCTGTAGTGAGGGAAGAAGAATGTGTGGTGGCAGAATTTCTTCTCTTGCATAAATGAGAAAGAAGGGAGAGTTACCTACATCAGTCTTTGGTGTTACCCTATCAGCCCAGATTGCGTTTAATAGTGCATTATGCCATTTTTTTGTGATTCTCAGATATCGTTCTCTTGATGATTTTAATCAGATTCCTTTTTGTTGATTCTGCCAATCCATTTCCTTGAGGGTAATAGACGACATAATACTTCAATTTAATTCCTTTTTCTAGAGTGAATTCGCTCATCTCAAGATACGAAAAATAAGAAGCGTTATCGAATACTAAACAGTCAGGGATACCAAAATGAGTAATAATATTCGAATTTAAAAAGGCAATTATGTGATTGGTATTCACAGTTCTTAATGCGGCAGCTTCAGACTACCTGGTGAAATAATCTGTGGTTGTTATGATAAACTTATGCTGTTGTGAGGATGGTGGATAGATTGGACCTATAATATCAAGGCCCCACTGCTGAAAAGGGGAGTCTATTGAAACAGGTTGCAAAGGAAAGGTTGGTTTCTATATTAGCCCTGATGCTTTTTGACAAATAATACACTTGCGACACAAGGCGTGGGCGTCTCTAAAAAGTGTGGGACAGTAATAACCGGATCTCAAAACTTTATGGGCAGTGGTGTCACCACAAAAGTTCCCACCAGCTTCTCCTGCATGAAACTCTAGTAAGACTTTTTCTGCTTCGTCTTTCTCAAGACAGTGCATTAGTACTCCATCAAAATTTTGACGAAACAGAATACCATTAACCAAATGAAAGGAGGAAGACTTTAATCTTAACGCTCTTCTTTTAGTGGGATCCAGGTGATGGGGGGCTGACCCATGTTCAAGACATAATTTTATATCGTCATGCCATGGACTGACAAAGTTTTGTACACAGTAGATTGCATTTTGATTGTGCTGTCCTAGGTTTGACATATCGTTTTCTTTTTGTTGTCCTGCTGCTGAATTAGCAAATAGCTTGCATAACCCTTGGCCTCTCACTATCTGAGCTGGGGTAATTTCTATGTCATACTCCTGTAAGGATTTAACCCAGTTCACCCTCTTTTTGCCTAATTCTTTTTTCACTAACAGATTCCTGACGGCTGGGTAAGGGACGATAACTTTGGTCCTGGATTTCAAAAGATAAGATCGGAAGTGCTTGATTTCTTTGAAAACAGTGTAGGCTTGCTGATCTACCACTGGGTAATTAAGTTTCTCACCTTTGAAAGCAGAGCTCATAAAGGAAATGGGTACTTCATTATTTTTGGTGTTCTTTTGAGTTAGGACTGCAGCGTAGGAGCAGTCAGAAGCAAAAGTGTAGAGCGTGAAGTCTTGAAAAAAGTCGGGGCTCATGAGAGAAGGAGCATCTATTATGGCCTTTTTTATTGAATTGAAAGATTGACTTTCTAAGGGTCCCCAATGATATTGTGCATCTTTCTTAATTAAATTTTGTAAAGGTCTGACCATTTCGGAGAAACTGGGGACGAATCTCCTGGCAAAGTTTATCTGGCCCAAGAATGACTGCATAGACTTTTTGGATGAGGGGGGAGGGAGTTTCGATATGACTTGAGTCCTTTCAGGGTCGATAATCATCCCTTTGCTTGACACAATGAATCCTAAGAGTTTGCCTTGTTCTACTGCGAAGATAGATTTTTTAGGATTTAAGGAAATGCTGTATTTACGACATCTCTCTAGAACAACTCTTAAATGAGCTAGATGATTAGTTTTGTTTTTAGAAAATATAGTAACATCATCTAAGTAAAATACGATGGAATGATTGATTAAGCCTCGGAAAGCGATGTCCATCTCTCTCTGGAAAGTGGCACCAACATTAATCAATCCAAAGGGTATTTTCCTATAAGCATAGGTGCCCCATGGGGTGTGGAAGGTAGTTTTAAGTTGCTCTGGAGGAGACATCATGACTTGGTTATACCCTGAGAAACCATCCAATAAGGATAGTCTCTCAGAACCAGATACCTATTGAAGGATCTATTCCATAGGTGAGACAGGGTAGTTGTCTTTATCAGACGCCCTATTAAGGTTTCAGAAATCGACGCAAAGTCTGATTTCCCCACTTTTCTTTCGGACAGGGACAAGGTTAGAAAACCATTGAGTGTGCCTGACAGGGAAAATTATCTTAGCATTTGGGAGTTTATTTAATTATTTTTTAACGGTCGGTTCGAGTTTAGGGTGCATCTTTCTTAACTTTTGTTGGAAGGGTAAAGTTTGGGGTTTCATAGGAATGACGTGTTGTATGATGTTAGGGTCAAAATTTTTAAGGTCATCATACGTCCATGCAAAAACATCTTTAAATTCTTTAAGCAATTTAATAAATGCATATTTTTCTTGTTCAGAACACCCCACCCCTAAATTAATGCACTGTGGATTGTCATCAGTTCCTAAGTTTACTTTTTCATATGATAACGAGGAACTATTGGTTTTACAATTGACCAATTTTTTAAATTTATCTTGAAGATCGTAAAATTTCTTTAATCTAACTATAGACTTAGGGATCGAATTTACCATGTTCGATGAAGATTCAGGAGTTCTCGGATCTAGTATTACCGTGAAATCGTGCAAATTGTCGTTGTGAGTGCATTCATCAATCATCGTGCCTTGAAAAGTTTCTTCCATATGTAGGAAGCTAATAATATGCTGATCATCGTCGAAGACTCTCCAAGTCATCATGTTGTCGGGAACGGATGGCCTAAACAACAGTTCAACAGAGAATGCATTTGGGGACAAGCCTTCTGCAGGAAAGAGTTTGGAAGCTACGTTAGCTAATAGATCAGATTCAAAATTATTCAATCTAGGAATATGATTTATATTGAAAGTAGAAAAATTATTCATTAAATTCCATGCCTCGGATTGGTATATTTTAAGATGCGGAGACAGATAGTGGATAGAATCTCTTACCTGTCTAACCACAATTTCAGAATCGCCAAAGAAAACCAAGTTTTGAATGTTCATGTCTAAATCTTTTCTAAGACCTTGCAGTAAAGCCTCATATTCTACTGTGTTATTAGTACATTCAAATTCTAGCCTACATGCAATCAAAGTTTTGTTACCTGTCGGATCAATAATAACATAGCCTGCACTAGCTCTTTCTTTGGACTTTGACCTGTCAAAGTACACAGACCAAATGTAATGACCCTTTTCTTATTACTATGAATAATTTCATAAATAATCCTAAACATTAGCTAAATTATAATTAATTATTATATAACCTTAATTAATTATAAGTTATTAATTAATTTATTTGATTATAATTAGCTGAAGTATGATTAACTCCTTGATTAAGGGTTAATGAATGAGTAATTATTAAATGAGACATTAAATGATTAAGTATTAAACTAATGGTTAGTGATTAATTGATTATTAATTAAATAATTGATTAATTTTGTATTAAACAAATGAGGGAAAATAAAATAAGGTTAAATGGGGTTACGTATCCCATAAGGGATAACGTAACCCATACGTAAAAGGAACATTAAGTAAAGGATAAGACCATTAAATAGAAATAAATGTATGGATAAGGTGTTTG
>ML784002.1:815120-826423 GCA_009831015.1 Picea engelmannii
ATTCATGCATTCTAGGAGAGGAGATTTTGGGAGCATTGGGGGAGAGTGAAATTTGACAGTGGGATTTACAAGTGGGATTTACAGTGCACCGGGGCTGAGGGGTTTTGGGCTCGGAGGGCTAGGACGTCCATAGATGTCCTAGGTCCAGGCGTACTGGTCGGTAGGGTGGCTGGTTTTGGGGTGTCTTAAGGAGAAAGCTGCTACGGATTGGTTCAAGCGAAGGGAGACAGCATCAGAATGAGGTATTTAACCTGTCATGCAAATTATTATGTAAATTAAACTTGTTATGCAAATTGTTATGTAAAATGTTATTTTATTTATCGAAATCTGGGAGTGAATATGTTAGAGTAAGTGAATTTTTAGTAAATTTAAAAATTTTCGCTCTGTTTTAATTCATGGTAGTTTTAATGAATTCCTGGTCACTACACCAAATTTGATTTTTATCGAGTGCATGAGACCATTGTGTAGAAGTTGTTGGCTGCACATGTGCTACAATCTCGGACTGTTGTTCTGGGTTGGTGATAGCTGAAGTCTCGGCCATGAAATTGCTGAAAAAGGTGTCCATCCCTTGTATTTCAGGTGAATCGGCAGAAGGTGTAAATGGCTCATTGGGATCATTCAAATCTATGACCATGAACTTAAGGTAGCGTTCACGATTTACCCTGATTTTGTTGGGCTTGTTGTTCTCTGGAAGCCACAGGTGAGACCAATCTATCGAGAAATAGCCGTGTAGCTTCTCTAACCAGTCTCTGCTTAGAAACAAACCATAAACTTCTAGAATATCCACAACAATAATATCAATAACTTGATGAACTTTGGGGTTAGACGATAATCTTATAAGCACATTCCTTAATTCGCCTATGACTTTAAGACTAGTTCGATCAAGTTGGATGATTTTTAAAGTGGATGGTTTAAATTCAGTTTTAATCTTTTGACATATACACCATGGCATCACATTGGATGACACTCCTGATTCTACCATACAATTGTGCACGTTTCTATTAAAGATTTCGAAAGTTAACAAAAATGGAGGTACATTTCTGCGAGTACTAAGTGTGGAAGCTTGTGGTTTTTTACTCGCAGTTTCTAAAGATAATTTATCTACATTTGTTACATTATTTATAGGAAGGCTTCCTTTATCATGAGGATCAGGATTACTCTTAGCGGAAGTCTTCTGAGGAGCTTTGTTCTGAACAACCTTGTTACTGCTTGAATTACCATTTTTGCTATTCTCTGTGATGTTCTGTAACATTTTTTGTAGCAGAAACAGAGATTTTAATAAGTCATAAACAGAAATGTTAGCCCTTAAGTTTTTAAGATCTTCAACTACATCATAATCTAAGTTGGGGTTCACATGAATCTGTTTAGTCTCAGTTGGTTTAGATTGCTTCGGGGGAAAAGTCGTAGTGTTTTCGGAAGAAGGTTTGTTTGCTATCTTACTCCTAGTATTGTAGGGATGTACTGTATCGAAGTTAGCTTGAAAGATCCTATCCGAGAAGTGTCCAAAAATGTTCAGAGAAGATTCTTCTTCTTCAACTGTCTCTTGTTCAACTACCTCCTCAAGAATCTCAGGAAGCATCAAATTATCCTGGGCTTCTAGAATTGTTTGAAGGGCAAATTGCAGACTTTCTAGATTTATTCCCTCGGTATTTGGATTAGGTTGGTTGGTGGGAAAAGGATTCATGAACGGGGGTTTGTAAATCCCTTTGCTCGAAGAAGCCTCTTTGACCGTACTTTTCAAATCTATAACTTGATTTGATAGTTTTTGAACGACTTTAGTTAGGTTTTCTAAATCCAAACTTTCAGGTTGTGTTTTATTTTGAGAAGGTCTAGGGAGGATTTCGATCTTCTTTTTGGAAGATGAACTAGTTTATGTTTCGTTGCTAGTAGTGTCTTTTAAACTAAGTATGTCTTTTTCAATCTAGCTCGGCTTTTCGAAGGCTTCTAACAACATGGCTTTCATAGATTGTTTTACCCAAATGGATATACTTTGATGCAAGGATTTAGTATAGTATGCTATGATAAGATTCTCAGCAGGCATGGAATCCGTAGGGATTCGGTTCTTAAGTGTTAAGAATCTTTGATTAAAGTCTTTAATTTTCTCTTTTGGATTCATTCTTAAGCTAGAAAGCTCCATAAATAGAACTTCTGGAGACTTATCGTCTCCGAATTTCTCCAGAAAGCATGACTCAAAATTTTCCCATGACACGATGGTATGGGGTTTCTAGGAAAAGTACCAAGTAGAGGCATTGCCCTCGAAAGTGTAGGGGAACAACCTACAGACTACATCTTCATGCTCGACATTACAGAGTCTTATGTCTAACATAAAAATTTTAATGTGATCTTCGGTGATTTGTTTGGAGTCAGGGTCAAACTTGGGAAGCCACTTATCTGGATGTTTGGGTAAGGGATGCTGAGCCCTAGGTATGGCTACTGCATCCTGGTTGAGCCAAGGTCTAGCAGGATTGTTCTGGTTGGCCATTGGTGTAGGCGGTGTGGAAGGCTGAGAAGGGGAACTGCCTTCGTCAAAAGATTCTTCTCCCAAAGAAGAAGGAGATGATGGAGGTGGTGAGGGTGGTATTCCAGATCCTCCTGCAGCAGGAGTGAGGATTGGATATGTAGGGTTTAAAGTGAGGTTAGTGCCTCCAAGTTGTTCTCTGATATCAGAGAAGTCTAAAGGTTTGTCCAAAGGTCGATTTGGTTGCCTAAAATGGGCGAAGGAAGTATGTGTTCTTAAGAGAGATTGGTGGACAATCTCTTGTACGTCACCACCTGTAGGATTTGGGGTAGTTGGTTCAACTGTGATCCATAGATCATCGTCTGATGTGGTTGTTGTTTGAGGTGGGATGTTGTCATTTGAATGGCTTCTTGTCACTATAGGTGAGCGGTTGGGTGGTGGAGGAGTCTTATAATCGCCTGGTGCCATTAATAAATTTCAGGTCCTCCTTCTAGCGCCATTTGTTGACGGGCGAAAATGAACACTCGTCAACTGGAGAAGTGGATCCGGTCCGGGGTTGTCTAAATAACCCAAGCCGTTTGGGATGATCCACCCTGATGGGTTTAGCGGCTCCGTTGGCCGATCTAAGTCCTAGGAAAACAAAAGAAAACTGACTAAAGGAACTAATCTAAATGAAAACAACAATTAAAACAAACTAATAAACAAATCTGAAATATATATATATAGTCTACTGTCTACAATAATAATTCTATGAAATCAAATGTTCAGCTTATCCACAGAATTAGATCTCAATTTTTTACAATGCTTACAGAATACAAATTTTGATCTAAATTTGCAAAAATCATTGGTAAAATGCCTTATGGCAGCGAAATCATTATTTTTTATTTTTATAATTTTTATGAAAAAAAGAATCAAATGAAAACTATCTAAATCTGAGCAATTAGAATAATAATTTGTGTTATAAAACTAAACTATATATCTAACTAAACTACTGAGAATTCTCAAATTGATTAACTATCAAATTGCAAATAACAATCTAACCTGAAGTAACGCTTCCTATTTGTCCTGTGCTCAGTACTTGATTTAGCTGTTCAGTGGGAGGAAACCCGCACCAGATTCTCCACAAACTTCTTGTAAACAGGAAGTAGCAGTTCTCTTTGAATATAAACGATAGGATAAACAAGACATAAAAAATGATAGCAATCTTATGATTTACAAATCATCGCGGTCAAATAAATCCCTGTGCAAAGACTTGTACAGAACAGTTCAATTAACGAAAAAGATAAACCTTTATTCATTAAATTGAAATAGAGTAATTGTTGTACTAAAACTGAGATACATAAGACATGTACAGAATTTAAATCACAATGCATTAACCTTTAATAAGTCTTGATATCTAAAGTAGTCAATGACTTAATCACAAATTAGAATGCACAAAACCTGAATGAAAGTATGATAAATTGAAAGCTAAAGTTGTTACAAAAGATCGACTTCCATTCAAGTCTGTATCATCATAAATCCATAGTCTTGTTCTCCCAACAGTGATGATCGGTTATTTACAAAAATAACAAGTATTTAAAGACCATAGGGTAAAACATCCCTGTGGGAATTATCAAAGAAGTTTACAAAAAATCTGGGAACAATATCCCAAGTCCCTATTTCTGCCTATGACTAACAGCTTAAAGCAAAACTATATATAAACTGCCACAGTATATCCAATTTGTCACTGAAATTCATAGGTATCTGTGGGTAGACAAGAATACACAAGTTTAGATAATGTTTTATTGATAAAATTAACAAAAATCAAAATCTTAAGACTAGCTACAGAATCTTGCGATTCTGTAGCTGGTCTAATTTGAAAACATAATCGTTTTAAATCCATCCAAAACTAACAGAAATATATTCGAATTATTAAACCAAATATTTAATCATTAAACCAACACAAAGCAAATTGCTCATGCCAGAAGTAACCAAATCTTTATGCCAATTTGAAACAGACATAAATCGTGTTCAACTGAATGGTAACAGAGATACATGCAATCTTTTCAACACTTGTTATTACCAATCCAGAGCAGACAGAATCGTTTAGACAATTCGAAACCAATGAAATCATTTTCATGAATCAATTTCAGTCGAAACAAACTGTAACCGATCAAACAAATCATTCATATTCATTTAATATAAACACAATATTTTATGTCGACTCAGAAATTAACAAAATCGTTTTTAAATTCAAAACTAACAGAGTTGTTTTTTCGAATCAATAGATTACATTGTATTTATCAAACCAATCTCTGATATTGATGCATTGCATATGTAAAAGACCATGCTAATTCAAGCATACAGAATCGTCTCAAAATCAAACCAAACGAAATCAATCGAACTATCTTAGAGCCGACACAATCGATATGCGAATGCAAAATCGTATCATTCAAAACATAGCTGTGTCCGAGTTTAGAAAACAAATCTTCTGTACAGATCGAATGCAATCATAATACAAAATGAAAATAATCATTCAAAATAAAACATAATTGTTTCTTGAATCTATTCAAACAGAACTAAACGAAAGAAAACCCAATCGGTCATAATAATTCAAACCAATTCATAAAACAAAATCGATGTTGAAATACATACCTAGGCAGTAAGAAAATGATTCGATCATGATAACTTTGAATTGACAAAGGTCGTTGCTGCCTTGAGATTTCTGAAGACAATTGAACTAGTGGTTTTTTGTTTCTTCTCGTTGGCTTGTAGCCTGTCATTCTCCTTTGACAACACTGTAACTTGTTTCTCTAAATATTTAATCTTGAATTGCAGTAGGGGGACATCGGTGTAATAATGTTCAAGCCAGGAATTGCATTGGGTACATGGTGATTGATTGGGGCTTGGCATTACAGTCGAGGGTTCTTTCAAGTTACCAGGGGTGTCACTGTGAAGCTTAATTCCCGAGAATTTAGGATCATTCTTGAGGCACGGAGGTAAGTTGGAAACATAGTCATAGGGTTCCATAGAGCATAGGCCATGAGAATAGGGGTATTCCTCAGTCAAGAAACGTTCAATTTCGGAGTCCGAGTCCTCGCTCAGCACTATTGGCTTCCGGTCAACATTTTGGTTGGGTTTGTTCCTGGCACATATGGATATCCATCGTGCATTCTTCTTTCCCTTACAGTTGAGACCAGTATCACCTTTTCCTTTCTTCCTCACAGGCCTTTTGACAGCCTTAGTATTGTATTTAGTACACGGGTCAGCCATGGTATCGGGTAGGTCAAGGTTGGGGCAATTTGAGGGTTTGACAGGGGGTAGAAGGATATGAAGTGGCATGGCTGGTCCAACCAGAGTTTCAGTAATCATAACCTTGTCCACTTGGACAGACTCGGGAATGGCAAAGCCATTCCTTGATAGGAAGGCTTTCCAATAGTCACCACTAAGGCTCAAATGGTGGACGATAATGAGTTTGATCAAGCAGTGATGAAAAAGGTTGTTATCAGCCTTCTCACGCTTAAATCGCTTAGACAATTTGTAAAGACTAGATAAGAGATAATGTGGCATATTCAGAGGGTAGCCTATAAAATTCATCAATAACCAAAGAGGATACAGAAATACCAAACCATAACGACCTTCGTAGGTCACAAACTTCTTAACAATTTCCAATAGGTCATGCCACCTAGGTTTGAGGGCAGCGACAAGCATACCTTTATCACAACTAACATTCTTCCTTGATGTGAATAGGAGTGGCCACGACACCTCGTCCACTTTGGAATTTTTAAACCACCTTTTCCCTGTAGCTGGTAGTCCTGTAACTGAGCTTAGGAATTCCTCATTTATCTCGAGTTGTATGTCTCCGAACTTAGCCCTGTGGCCATCGAAGGTGAGGGAAAACTATTGGGCAACCAAAAGGTTGAAACCCTCAAATCTTTGGATAAACACCAGCCAGCCACTATTCTCCAAATCCTTACAATCATTGTTGAATAGAAGGAGTGTTTGGATACCATTAGGCTCTATGCACACCATAGGTTCCATAGACGAGAGCACACAGTGAGTCAAGTGAATGGGCAAGGGTTTGGATAGGGTATTCGCAGGATCGAATAGCTCACAGACTTCCCTGAAACCAACAGAGTTAACCCGGGATAGGAGGCAGGCATTAATGCCAAAGTGTGCAGGGGTGGTGGAACGAAATCAACCCATGCAAAACAGTCATATCCAACTGTACAACCAATGACGCATATGGTGATTCAAATCACTATTGCAATGTCAATAAAACAACCATTGAAAACTAGATGAGTCAACTCGGGTGTTTGCACAAGCATTAGTATTTGCATGGTTTTAAAATCAAAACAATGTTTCGAATATAGCACCAAGTATTCAAGGATAAAACGTATGTGTTGTATGAAATGATTGCACCAAGGGTCTAACCACAATGTCAATGTGTTTTCATAAAACCAATGTGCCAAGGAATTTGATCAAATCACATCAAACCATCATTAAATCAACTATTTAATCACAATCATAAAAATATCATCATAGTCTTATAAAAATGAAGTCATATTAACAACAAAAAATGCCAAATGAGTCAAGGTTTTGGTGTCTTGCCAACTGTGTGACCATAATTGAATTGGAAATGCAATGAACACATAGACAAGAGTGGCTATAATAATCCAGTGACGATTTCAATGCCATTGACGTGACTTCGAAATCAAAGTTTTCACGCTTGCATTCGTGAAAACGAGAACAAAGGTAGGTGTGCAAATGCGCAAAATAATAGTGTTGTTTTATTCAAAAGATTGCGATGAGAATCAAGGGTTCCAAAACACTTGTGTAGGAAGCTTAGAAGGATAGGATAAAAATGAGAAATAGATGCCAACAATGTTCAAAACACATGACAGGTGATAAAGACAAATTTATTACATTACGAAAAGAAAATAATGGATCAGTCTCCTTTGGAAATGATAATTCATCCAAAATCATTGGAGAAGACACAATCCAAATTGGGAACAAGAATGAAAATGCACAAAATGTTCTACTGGTAGAATATATGAAACATAATCTTCTAAGTGTGAGTCAAATGTGTGACCAAGGTCATAAACTTACTTTTGATTCAAAAAAGTGTGAGATAAGAAAAGAAGGTTCAGGGGAATTGGTTGGTATAGCTGCAAGAACTTCAAACAACATATATGTGTTAAGTGAAATTGGAAATGAAAAGATTTGTATAGGAAAGGAAGATGAAAGTTGGCTATGGCATAGAAGAATGGGTCACATTCATTTTGATAACCTTGTCAAAGCCAGCAAAAGAGAAGCAGTCAGAGAAATGCCCCAAATCATGAAACCAACCAACACTTTATGCAAGCATTGTCAAGAAGGAAAGAAAACAAAGACCAGGTTCAAATCAAATGAATATTCAAGAACGCGACCAGTGGAAATTTTGCACACTGATCTAGTTGGACCAACTACAATAAAGGGATTAAAAGGTAAAAAATACTTGATGTTATTAGTTGATTATTATACAAGAATGACTGCAGTTTGCTTTCTCAAGAACAAGTCGGAAGCTTTTGAAAACTTCAAGATCTACAAGGAAATGGTTGAAAATGAGATGGATTCAATAATCAAATGTTTGAGATCTGATAATGGAGGAGAGTTCACTTCAAAGGAATTGATGGAATACTATAGCAGTCATGGAATAAAAAGACAATTCTCTGTTGCTAGGACACCTCAACAAAATGGAGTTGTTGAAAGAAAGAAAAGGATAGTACATGAAATGGCTCAAACAATGCTAATGGATTCCAAATTGACAGATATATTTTGGACATAGGAAGTGCATACAACAGTTCACATTCAAAATAGAGTAATTCTCATAAACAATGCTGATAAAACTTCCTACGCGCTATGGAAAGGAAGACCAGCAAATGTGAAGCACTTTAGAGTTTTTGGAAGAAAATGCTACATCAAAAGAGAAGATGGAAGAATGGGCAAGTTCAACTCTCATGTGGACAAATGAATACTTCTTGGTTACTCAAGTACAAGGAAAGAATACAAATCGTACAATCTAAGATTGAACAAAGTTGTGGAAAGCATCAACGTAACAATTGATGAAATAGGTAGACCAGAATCAAAGGAAGAATAAAACAAATCAATGGAACAATTTTTTGAAGAAGAAGATGAAAAAAAAGTAGAAGAGGAAGATGAAGATGAATATGAAAAGAATCCAATAGAAGAAGAAGATCAAGTTCAGAAAGTATCTCCAAAGACACATAGCAAACGATTATAGAAGAATCATCCTTCAGGTCAGATTATTGGAAACAAAGATGCAGGAGTTGAGACTAGAAGAAAAACCTGTTCACTAGAACAAACACACCTAACACTCTTATCTACAATTGAACCAAATTGTTTTGAAGAATCCAACAAGGATGAATTTTGGAATAAGGCAATGGATGAAAAATTGGATCAAATAGAGAAAAATGAAACTTGGAATTGGTTCCATGACCAAAGAATATGAATGTGATTGACACAAAATGAGTTTTCAGGAATAAATTGAATGAAGATGGACAGGTTACAAGGAACAAAGAAAGATTGGTATGTAAAGGATATGCACAGATTAAAGGAATCGACTTTGAAGAGACATTTGCCCCAGTTGCCAGAATGGAAAAAATTCGTTTACTTTTAGCTTATGCATGCTCCAAATATGTTAAAGTATATAAGATGGATGTAAAATCAACTTTTCTGAATGGGGAACTTGAAGAAGAAGTCTACATTAAAAAGCTAGAAGGATTTCAGCTGTCAGAGAACACAAACTATGTATGTAAATTAAAGAAGGCCTTGTATGGTCTAAAACAGACTCCTAGAGCATGGTACTCTAGACTGGATAAGTATCTACAACAGATAGGGTTCAAAAAAGGAAGTGCAGACAACAACCTCTACATCAAGGTAATTCAAGTTAATATTTTATTAATTGAAGTTTATGTTATTTTTGGTAGTGATGATGACAGGTTAAGCCAGAAATTTGCAAAAGACATGCATAATGAATTTGAAATGTTGTTACTTTGAGAACTATCCTTCTTTATGGGACTTTAGATATGTGAAAACAACCAAGGAATTTTTATTTCTTAAACCAAGTACATCAGAGAAATGATAAAGAGGTTCAGAATGGAAGATTGCAAACCAGTTATCACTCCCATGCAAACCAGTTATCACTCCCATGCAAACCAGTTGTAAGTTGAGAAAAGAGGATGATTCGAAGTCTATAGATCAGAGGCAATAAAGGTCAATGATTGTTAGCCTACTATATGTGACAGCATCTAGACCAGATGTAATGCAAGCAGTTGGACAATTGGCATGCTTTCAAGAAGCACCAATGGAATCACATGTATCAGCAGTAAAGAGGATTTTTAGATATCTCAAAGGAACAAAAGAGTTTGAATTATGGTATCCAAAAGGAAAAAATCGATCACTTATTGCCTACACAGATGCAGATTGGGCAGGTTGTATTGATGACCGACAAAGCACCAATTGAGAAGCATTCTACTTAGGTGAGTGTTTGGTATCATGGCTAAGAAAGAAACAATCATCAGTATCTCTATCTATAGCTGAGGCAGAGTATATTGCAATAACAACATGTTGTACACAGGTTATTTGGATGAAACAAACTTTGATAGATATACAAGTTGAGTATGATGATCCCATTCCAATATATTGTGATAATACAAGTGTCATCAGTATCTCAAAAAACTCGGTGATGCACTCCAAGACGAAGCACATTCCAATCAAGTATCACTTTCTACGGGAATAGGCTGCAGAAAAGAACAACAAAGTTGAGTATGTGGGCACAAAATAACAAGTGACAAACATATTTACAAAACCACTTCCACGGGAAGCCTTTGAATATCTTCGCCAAAGACTTGGATTTATTTCTACTCCAAAATGAATGTTTTTTGAATGCTTATATCATATGCCTTATATGTACATGGGGAATCACCATAAGAGGACAGTTCAGTCAGGGGGAGAAGCCACATATGGAAAGATACATTTTCCATTGATGACAAAGGGGGAGAGATTTATCAGATGCAAAGGAATGAGGCATGGTTCCAGGGGGAGAAGATTTATCAGATGTAGATAACAGAGGCAAAATTATCAGATACAGAGGATAGAGACATGGTTCTAGGGGGAGCATGAGTGATATGATTTCAGTATTGCATCAGAGTGTTGTCATCAATGCCAAAGGGGGAGAGTGTTGATTAAGGTTGGTTGTCATTGATGTCAACCCTTGAAGAAATCCCTGCAGCACAAAGGTTTGGGTAATGGACCCAATATTGTTTGATGTAAATATGACTCATTATTGTCTTTTCATGGTTGATAAGAAGTAAATATGGATGAAATCCAAAGTGATCCCCTTATGGTGAAATCCCTCACGGTAAGACACTTTGCGGAGTAAGAGAACACATGCTTAATTGTGGAATAATGAGATGAAGGACAATGAATTTGTCAAGTAAAATATCCTATATTGATATTGCTTGTCATTCCATTTCCGGTAGTATGTGGAACGTCACATAACTCATCACAGTTAGAGAGTTATGGCCATGAGAAGTTGGAGACCCGGGGTTTGGGTAATGGACCCACGTTTGTTTGATGGATAATGGTATGAGTTATGATATATTTTCAGATAATACTATTCTATATGGATAGTACATGTCATTCCATTTCTGGTGGTATGTGGAACACCACATAAATCCTCATGGTTTGAGAGTTATGGCCTTATGAAGCTGGAGGACCCCCATATGTCATCTAGAAGCCCCAAAAGGTCAAAGTAGTCAAAGTGGTTTAAGATATTTTAAAAGGTAAATAATAAAGTGAAGTA
>ML784002.1:826473-847214 GCA_009831015.1 Picea engelmannii
ATAATTCAAATTGAATACAAAATAAATTATTTCAATAATAAATTTAATGGAGAAATTAGAAGTGGGTTAACCCTAAAATAAGGAAAGTGGGGCCAAGTGACCTAGAAGATGTTTTTAAGGAAGCTACTTAGAGAGTATAAATATGAGGAAAGGCTCTCTCATTTTAATAACACTTGAGAATATTGAATATGTATAGGTTTCTGAGGCAACCAAGTATATCTAAGCTGAAATTATGAGAGAAGGTGAAGAAAAGAAGGTTGAAATGCAAGGAAGGATAAATTCTTTTGATGGTGTTTTCTAAGGTATGTTATTTACAGGTCATCTCACCATTTTCACTATAATTTTTTTTATATAATGATTAAGACCCTAAAATTGATATTCCATTGAGAAAACATATCCAAGTATCTGTGGTAAATTTTTTATCTTGTGGGTCATTGTATTTTTGGAGTTACACTCCGTGGAAAATAGGGTTTGTGGCTAGTTGCGAAACTAATCAAAAACAAGTGTTTCAGGTAAAAATGTCATAACTTCTTCATAACAGATCCAAATTTCATGAAACCAATTTTTTTGGTTAGGATAAAGTCTGCAATACTATTTTTAACAGTTTCATAACAATTCAACAAATAATCCATGTGGGGCATGGTCTACAAGGTCGCTCTCTAGAATAAGCCAGAATTTAGAAAGGTATGCCATGTTTTCTATAAATCCTTTTCTGAGAGGTTACAAGTAGTGACACTTGGATGAATTGTATAAAAAAAACTGATGAATATTGTGTATCAATTTTAGATATTTATACATTATAGGTACAAAGTTATGATTACTTCAATTTAGGGTTGATGAAAATGATCGTCTCTTGTTGTTGAAGTTAAGGAAGGTTTTCAGGAATGTGATCATATACACCAGGTCTATTACAAAGCTACAAATCAGATTTGGATGATGAAATTGATGAGGGATTTTGGTTGAGGTAGATGTTGAGTACATGGTTGAGACAAGTAGTTGATGAGTTGGCACATACATGAGGTGTATAGTTGATGATGTTGGTACATATTGATGAGTCATAGTTGATGAGTAGTTGAAACATGATTGCCACATACTTGGTACATGGTTGGATGCACTTGTTTATGGTATAGGTTGATTACAGGTTATTTGGTACATGTTGGTGCATGGTTGATGCACTTGTTTATGGTATAGGTTGGTTACAGGTTGAGGTACAGGCTGATGCATGGTTCAAATTTATTGGTACAGGTTTACAACAGTATATCTCACAGTGACATGTTGATAGTGGTTCCATCATTCTACTTATACTTGAGGGTCACAGGATAGGGAAATGACAAGCGGTTGTAGCCACCTTCTGGTTGTAGCTGGAGAAGATAGGGGGTTGTAGCCTTCTTCTAGTTGTAGCCAAAGAATTGGGGAGTTGGAGGTTCCCTCAGGTTGTAGCCTAAGAAAATAGGGTGTTGGAGCCTCCTTCTAGTTGTAGCTGGAAAACAAAGGAAGTTGGTTCTTCCGATGAATGTAATTCAGCAATACATATAAGAAAAAACAATATGTGGTTTTCTCCCGATTTGGGTTTCCACGTAAATCACGGGTGTATTATGTATGTGTATGTTTGTTCATTTTTTCATTTCTTATTTACTCTGCAGTTATTGGATGATAATGCTTCATTGATATAACACTTGGATTATATGGCAAAAAAGGATTAAATTGCTCTATTACTGATTCACCCCCCCCTCTCAGTAATCCAACAACCGCTTCTACCATCGTGGCCACAATAATCCAACCAAAAGAACCATAGGAGCATGAGGAGGGGAACACCTTTTTAATTCACATATGTGGGTGAAGGGGACTACACTGCATTTCATTGTTGATAGTGGGAGTCAGAATAACTTGATCTAAGTTGAGGTAATCAAAAGAATGAAGTTTTCGACAATGACACACCCCCAACAATCTTGCCTCTCCTATGGAATCAAACCCTTCAAAGATGAGGTATTGTGTTATGTTCCCCCACTTGAAGTTTTTAATGTCCTTTTAGGAAAATCATATATGTGGAAACATCACACTGTTTATGAGTCTCGACCCCATAGTGTCATTGTTTCTATGTGGGGTTATATCTATAGAATACCATAGGTAGTTATGACTACTACCATTTCATTGATCTAGACAAAATAGTGTCACAAAGAAATCTCTCAAACCACAAAGTTTTCTCTCTTCATGATTTGTTTAGAAGGTGAATAGAAGGTCATTGCAACCACCATAGCCTCAACCCAAGAACTTTCTATAAAATATAAGAAGGTCAACAATATTTTAGATGAGCATAAAAATATTTTTTCACCTATCAGGGTGCCTTTGCACTACCACGTCAAGCATTCCATTGACTTGGTGCCCAATGCTCCCTTACCTAATGGTCCAATATATAGACACTCCCTTACAGAGAGTGAGAGTCTTCCATATGTTAAACATAGATATAATAGATCCCTTAATAGCTCTATTGGGCACGACCCTTTTTAGGTGTGCTTGGGGTTCCATCCCTCATTGATATAGCTATTCATATTGCATCTTCACTAATAGATTCCTCCCACACTCAGACCAAGGAATATCATGAAACCATATTTGTTGAATAGATCCAACACCTCAAACAATAGTTTCATGAGATCCTTCAATAGAATAATTCCAAGTACAAGAAGGACAACTACTTCAACAAGGCAAGTGGGTCACAAAGATTTGGATTTAGAAAAAGTTTCCCCATATCCAAAAGGAGCTTGATACAATGGGACCATTGCTTCATAAGGGGGAAGTATTGATCCAGGTGGATCTTGATAGCCATCCACCTTTTCCACTGAATCAATTTTTTTGAGCCTCTGGTTTTGATAAACCACGATATTCACCCTTTTGATGGTGGATGTAATGTAATTCCATCTCCATTTGTTAATTAAAACCATCATGTAATGATTTCCTAGTGGTATTATGTACATTACTACAACATTATTGCACTGGATCATATTAGAACTCCGCAGTTAAGAACGTTTGCACTAGCGTAGTACTAGGATTGGGGACCTCCTGATAAGTCTTAGTGTTTTACATGTCTATGGAATTTTGTAAACTTATACCAATTTGTCCCACATTCATAATGGGAATTATTCTCCTCTCACTCTCTCATATATAATCGAGGTGAAGGAGGTCCTTTGAGAATGAAATGGAGTGTGATGTAATTCTTATTGTGAATGAGCGTAGCTGACATCTCTTTCTCTTAAGATATAAGTTACCACCATTCTAGCTAGTTTGTGTTCTACAATATTATGTTATTCATTAATAGAAGTTAGGTTTCATTTTATTTGTGTTTTCTATGTTATATTTTCGTTTGTATCTCATTTTGTTCTGAATATAATTTGAATCAACACATCAGTAGGAATCAATACATGCGAATCAAATGCATATGAGATCATAAAGTAACATAAAAAGATGAGAACACCCTCAGGATATGGAAAAAATATAGATGAAGAGAGAATAATGAGGCTCAACTATGAGTCATGGCACATCTACAAGAGGGATCTTGGGCCTACAAGTAATCTCATCATGAACACCAAATGGAAATATATGTGCTGACTAGGGTTCCTATGAAGGCTAGGCACTATCATTCAAGTGACACCATGCAATATTGGAGTGGCTAATGTCGCAACCTTAAGGGATCAAACCTAAGGCATTGCAACAATAGAATGGACGATTAATAATGCAAAAGATGGTATTGCAATGGAAACCCTATCGCTATATGCCAGTTGGAAACATGCACCTGAGGTTCCTTGGATGCTTCCATGAAAATATTGCACAAAATGTCATCGAGACATGTAAATCACATACACAAATACTATACTCAACGTTAAAATGCATAGTGATATCTAAAAAAAAAACAATTTTATCTTATCTTTTGGATATGATAAATGAAAAGAAAAATCACTCACACCACACACCTATGTACAAGGCACTATGCATCTTGATAGTTTACACAAAGTAGATTCCATTTCTAGGCTCATGACAAGGATCATTTTCATAATTGATGAACTCATGGGTCAGTGTCAGCATCATGTGGCACACCATGCCAGGGCCATTCCATATAGTAACTAATTTCTATAATCGAAAATAATCATCGTGAGTGGTTTCGTGAGATATGGTATATCCTTGATGATTCCCATCAATACTTGGAAGAGGGACGAAATGAAAATCTTTGACAAAGGGGGAAGTAGATAATTCCATGGCACATGAAAATACAACCAAGGTGGAAAAGGGTCAATACCGGGAGGTCTACTAGATGCTCCAACAAATTCTCCTAGTCTTGGATCAAGACTCATCATGCTAAATCTCATTGGTTCTAAATCAGGAAACAATTATCGATGAGTCACCTCATTTTTGGGATTATATAGGGAAGCCATGACATCTAGGATGGCCTCATATGAAGGAAACTCGATATCTAGGAAATCATGTGAACTCAGAGAGTCAACAACCCGTGTAGGAGGAGTAGGAATATCACACTCCATATGAGGATGGATTTGTTCACCAGTATCATCTAACGATGATGAGGTTATCAAGGAGGAAATATTGACTCCTATGAGCGATATGTTATCTTTGTAAGAGTCAAATTCCATAAGACAAAGAACCACCCAACGATTAAATGACCCAAGATATCCATTGATAAAGGAAGAGAGCATATTGATCAGGGAAACAATTGTAGAAAGAGATGGGGGGGGGGAAGGGGAAATGTACCCATCAACGATTCCTTAAACATCCCCAAACCAACAATCATATAAGAAGTGAATATGACTCTCTTTCTGGTGTTGGAGTTAGTCATATGATACAGCGGGAGAAAATTGACGAAAATTTTGGGAACGTGCAACACATTTTTGAATCTTCCGTTTGTGAGTTCAATCCTTCCTTTTTCAGTGAGCTCGACTGGAGAGTTGTCCCCCATAAGAATAGGAGGACCTTTGCATGTATCCAATGAATAATAGACTTCTTTTGAGGCAACCATGTGGTTTTATGAACCTGAATATACGATCCAAGAATTGGGAGAGGAGTTGATGGCAATCAAAGCATGCATAGAATTGTCTTTCTTGGGATTCTGATCTTTTGTCTTCTTCTTCTTGGCACCCTCGGGGATGTGATATCCAAGGTTGTTTTGTTGAAGTATTTGATTCATTAGATCTATTTTCTTCTACATACATGAATATTCTATATGGAATCCTTTATGGAAGTAAGTGAATTTCTCCCATTTTTTTTCCTTTCCACCTTAGGATCCAGAGGCATCGTTGAAGGGTTTTCAGTACCCTTCCTTGTTCGGATTTGCATGTGTTTTTATTTTGTATTTATATTTATATTTATAATATTGATGAATGCTTCCATATTGCACAGTAAGTGCATGTGCCTTTGGGCCTTTGATTTTTCCCATGTTGATGAGCTTGTTATGGTCTTGTGTTAGAGACTTGATAAAGTCCTCAAGAGAGGGCATCTTCCAGGTGGCTCTAGAGGAGAATATAGCTGAATGAAATGTGGATGATTCAGATGGATATTGGTGTCCACCCACCTATTCCACTTGGGCCCCAACCATTGTTTCTTCCATTTTTTCACTTTCCTTAATTGTAGCACAATTTACTATTTTTGGTAGTTTTTTGGGTCCTGAACTTCCGGAGCCGTTTTGAGGCCCTAAACAACGTTTTTTGGGCATCAAACATGTGTCGAATATTAGTTTGTTTTGATCCATGATATTCATAATAATTATTTGTATTCCTGGGATAGATCTTTCTAATGATGTATCATATGCGTCAAACGGATATAGTATGCCAAAGTTACGACCACGGGAAATTGATGTACCAATTTACCCTGACAGGGCCCATATTTTGGCGTTTCATCTCCTAGGGTTAGGTTTTTGGATGTTTAGAGTTTCCATTGTTTCTCGATAATATATAGGCCTTCGAGCCTCATTGTAAAATAGAGTTCAGAGGCCTGTAGCCACCACATCTCTTCTCAGAGATAGGATACCAACACCCTAGCTAGTTTATTTCTATTTTGTCTATAAGCAAATTTCACTTCTTTGATATTAATGAAATGAAGTGTTATTTCCGTTACATCTTTGTATTTATGGTTATTTGTGTATTCTTTTGTGTTCCTTCATAAATTCAAATTAGTGGTATCAGAGCGGTCTACTCTTTCTCATTCCTTCTTCGCATGTCCCCAACGAGGTTGGGGTATAAGGAGCTAGGGCTCAATCTAGTTGAACCTTTGCAAGATCAACCTCACAAACCCTAACAACCACCCATTGGAAACGAAAAGAAAGATGAGGGATTAGGGGATTCTATCAAAATATTTCTCGAGGAGGACGTTTAAAAACAAAGTAACACGATGATGGATAACTTCGCCCAGATCCTTCAACGATTTCCAACTGGTGGAACATTTGCATCTAGCAACCACTATGGAGGCACAACCCCTTTTAAGGTACAAGTAAACTTTGACATTCCCATATTTGATGGCCAAATAGATGCATACCCCGTAGATAGATGGTTGAATCTATTAGAATGATATTTCTTAGTTCATGACTTTTCCGATCGGGAGAAGATTATTTTTTCATTGCTCAAAGTCATCCCGCATGTCAAGGACAAGTGGGAAACCCACTTTGAGAAAAATGAAAAGGAGGAACCCTCTCTATTATTAGACATACCCACTTGGAATTATTTCTGAGATGCCATCAAGGAACAATAATATCTCATGGGGAGATATGAGGACAAGTACATATAATGGACTACGCTGCAGCAACAAAGGGATCATGATGTGCATAAGATGACGATTATGTTCCACTCCCAGATGTGGGTAAGGGTTTCCCCGCTTCAGTTCATTGTCGACAGTGGGAGCCAAAAGAAACTCATTTCAGCAGATTTCGTGAAGTGGTTGGGCTTGCCGACCACAACACACCCATAGCCATACACCATCGGGTGGTTTCACCAAGGACGGGATCTCCACATCAGTCAACAGTGTCGCCTTCCCTACAACATCAAGCCCTTCACCGATGAGGTATTATGTGACATTGTTCCTCTTGATGTTTGTGATGTATTATTAGGCCAACCATACCTGTGGAAGAGACTTGGTGTGTATGAGTCATGGCCTCGCGTTGTTATTGTTACCTTGGGAAATAATTTGTACAGGATACCAGAGGTACCACCGCCTGCATCTATCTCTTTGGTTACTATAGAACAATGCAGTAAGATCATTTCCAAAAATAGGAAAAAACATTTCCTGATGATCTGCCCTCAGGGAAAGAAGAAGATCTCTAGACAAGGATCTTCCCCACAACAATAGCAAATGGACTAGGTTATGGAGGAGTACTGAGACATCTTCACCTCACGCGAAGGGGTGCCTCTTCACTGTCAGGTCAAGCACCCCATCAATATGACCCCTGGTGCATCACTGCCCAATGGATCGATCTATCGACGCTTTGTTCTAGAGAATGATGAAATCAAGAGGACGATTCAAGAGCTTCTATAGAAAGGTCACATCTGGCCAAGTTCATTGCCCTGTGGGAGCCCGATCATGTTGGTGCAGAAGAAGGATGGAACTTGGAGACTCTATATTGACTATTGAGCACTGAACAATATCATTGTCTGAAATAGGTACCCGATCCCATGGATTGAAGACCTTTTGGACCAACTGAAAGGGGTGAAATATTTTAGCAAGATCAACTTGAATTCCGAGTATCACTAGGTACCAATCAAATCATATGATGTGTGGAAGACTACCTTCAAATCCAAGGAGGGATTTTCGAATGGCTGGTCATGCCTTTCAGGTTAACGAATTCTCCGACAACCTTCATGAGGCTGATGGATGACATATTCTGTCCATTCACCAACTCATTTTTAGTAGTGTACCTATATGACATCTTGATCTTCAGCCAGACTTGGGAAGAGAACCTCCACGACATACGATAAGTCCTCCAAACACTGCGGAAACACAACTTGTGTGCCAATTTGGAGAAGTGAAATTTTGGCATGACCCAGGTTCAGTATATAGGATACATTATTGATGAGCGTGGGGTGCATGTGGATCCAACCAAGATCCAAGTCATTTGGGATTGGCCATCCCCAACCAGTCTAATAGAGCTTCGCAACTTTTTGAGTCTTGCTAATTTCTACCACAGGTTCTTGTTGGGATTCTTTCATATCACTTGGCTCTTGAGTCAAATCACTAAGGGAGGAGAGAAAGAAAAATTATTTTGGTCATAATATCAATAGAAAGAATTTGTAGAATTGAAACATTGCCTCTGTTGTGCCCCAGTGCTCACATTACTAGACTTGTAACAACCATTTGAAATCGAGATAGATGCCTCTAAATATGCTATTGGGGTAGTTATTACTCAACAGGGGCATCCAGTTGCATATTAAAGTGCGTCACAGTCTGAAAGTATCCCACTTATGACAAATAAATGTATTCCATTGTGGAGGCTTGTCGACAATGGAAGCATTACATTTTGGGGAAGGAAATGATCATCCACATAGACCAACAACCCTTGCAGTTCATATAGAAACAAGGGAAGTTGCAGAACAATCGCCATCATAAGTGGTCCACATATCTGCAATAGTTTCATTTGAACATCAAGTACAAGAAGGGAATCACCAATAATATCTGACCATCGATCATGGTGATAACCACCATCCTCGACTCTTGTGGGAACAGGACTTCTAATTGGCCTCTTCTCTACAAACCTATCTAGATTTCGGCCACACATACATGATGCTCTTAGAGGGTAACTGAGTTCCAAATTTTCACCTCCAGGATGCACTACTACGTCACATGGGACAACTTTGTGTTCCTTCAAGTGAGCATGCCAAGATTATTTGGGAAGAACACTATAGTTGTGTCGTTGGGCATTTCGAGGTTGATAAAGTAGTGGAAGTACTACAAAAGTATTTCTATTGGCCAAACCTTCAACAAGAAGTCGGAAGGTACATCATATCCTGCACTACCTACACCATTACCAAACCAACCATCAAGAAGCAAGGCCTCTATACTCTGTTTCCTACCCCTAGTCGACCTTGGGAATCCATCTCCATGGATTACATGTTGGGCCTTCCTTCTACTAAGCATGGCAATGACTGTGTTTTAATGGTCGTCGACATATTCTCGAAGATGGCCATTATGGCGGCTTGCAAGAAGAATATCAAAACAGAAGCCATTGCTAAACTCTTCTTTGAAAGAGTGTGTGTACACTTTGGGATCCCACATTCTATCATTTCAGATCGGGACAATAGGTTCCTCAATACATTTTGGTCCAGCCTCTGGTCAATGCTGGACACTAAGCTCACGAAGTCCACAATTTTCCATCCCCAAACTAATGGCCAGATAGAGGTAGTCAACAGGATGATCATACACATTTTTCACATGCACAACTCAAAGAATCCATGCACATGGGATGAGAGCCTTCCCTATGTACAACATAGCTATAATAGAGCCCTCCATAGCTCAACCGACCACAGACCCTTTTAGGTGGGTTTGGGATTCCAGCCACTATGTCCTCTTGACATAGGCATATCATTTGCAGCTACTTAGGTTGATTCAACTCATGTCTAGTCTGAAGCTGCCAAGGCGAACAACTTCATTGAGTGCATTCAACACATTCTCCAATAGGTTCATGACATATTGGACAGATCCAATGCTAAGTACAAGCAACTTCATTATCAACATCGGGTGCAACACAACTTCCAGGTGGGCGACAAAGTGTAGTTATATTTGCAGAAGGAGTGCCTTGTTGGACCCCACCACAAGCTTTTCCCACTCTGATATGGGCCATACACCATCACCAAGTTTGTAGGGGACAATGTCTTTGAGCTCAGTATCCCACCATTCCTTGGTATGCACTGAGTGTTCAATGTGGATTGCCTTCATCCTTACTTTCCACCTATAATGGACACATCTGACATGGCAGAACAAATCACACCAACATAGTTAAATCCAGACTACATGGAACAAGCCAAAAATGATCAGATTATGGACACAGATATCAAGAACACCCACCAATAGAGGATCCATCTATATTGAGTTTTCAAAGAAGGACAACTCCTTCACCATGGAAAGTGGCTCACCAGGGACCAAGTTCAATAGAAGTTTCCTCATCTCATAGAGGAACTCAATGCAATGTGGACCATTGCTTCCTAAGGGGGGAGGAATGATCCAAGTGGATATTGGTGTCCACCCTCCTATTCCACTTGGAACCCCACCATTTTTTCTTTCATTATTTCAGTTTCCTTAATTGTAGCACAATTTACTATTTTTTGTAGTTTTTCGGGTCCTGAACTTCTGGAGCCGTTTTGAGGCCCTAAACGACGTTATTTGAGCATAAAACATTCGACGAAGATTATTCATATATATACCAAGGTATTTGTAGTCAACATTTGTATAACTCGGATAGATATTTCTAGCACTGTATCATATGCGTCAAACAAAGATA
Organism: Picea engelmannii; assembly: GCA_009831015.1. NCBI lineage: Eukaryota > Viridiplantae > Streptophyta > Pinopsida > Pinales > Pinaceae > Picea > Picea engelmannii. The sequence continues at coordinate 836,954 of ML784002.1, forward strand.
GTATGTCAAAGTTACGACCACGGGAAATTGATGTACCAATTTACCTCGACATGGCCCATATTCTGGCATTTCATCTCCTATGGTAAGGTTTTTGGATGTTTAAGGTTTCCATTATTTCTCAATAATATATAGGCCTTCGAGCCTCATTGTAACATAGATTTCATAGGATTGTAGCCATCACATCTCTTCTCAGAGATAAGCTACCAGTGCCTTAGCTAGTTTATTTCTATTTTGTCTGTAAGCAAATTTCAACTCTTGGATATTAATTAAATGAAGTGTTATTTCCACTGCATCTTTGTTTTCATGGTTATTTGTGTATTTTTTTGCATTCCTGCATAAATTTGGATTAGTGGATATGAACATTGAGTATTTTTGACCAAGTTTGGAGAGAATGGTGAGAGCCATTTGTTTGACCTCCTTAGATTTATCAACCCCGCAAGCCTTGAGTTGTGAGAGTAAATCCTTATATTTGGTAAGGAAATCTTGGAGATTTTTGAATATCTTTGGATCCAATGTGAGAAATTCCACCTTGAGTATGTGTCCCCTAATGTCATCCTATTTTTCAAAAATTCATTCCATGGTGGTCTAGGCTTCATTGGGGGTTTTACAGGAGGATATGTGAAAGAGTAGTTCAGGAGAAATGAGACTGCAAATTGTTATGAATGCTTCATCCATTTGATTTAGATACTTGGATTTTTCTATGGCTAATGTTGGTTTTTCCTCTATGTTCATGGTTAACCTATACAATCCTCTTTTGAAGATGCATTATCATCTTCTCCTTCCATGCAAAGAAGTTGTAAGGTGTAAGAATAAATTCTTTTGGAAATTCGATTTTTTCGTTGTCTTCAATCTTCGGTACCTACAAAAATAATTTGGTGTGTCTTTTAATTAGTATTTCGTTGACTCTAATACCATGTAAATGTGTTTAACTTACACATAATAGATCTAGCTAGGAATTGACATACACAGTTGTAAAGAAAATAAAAGAAAAGAGAAGAAAAGAGAAGCGGGAGAGAAAGAATGGAAGAATTATCATTAACCAAATGAATGAATGATAATTTGCACATGATATACTATGTATAACTCAACCAATCCACACTGGAGGAGAAGTCAATGCACCATAGTGGTGGTATAGAGTGATCTGTACACACACTAGTAGTTATGGGAGTAAACTGCCACCTATTCTAGTCTCTCGGGCAGTTACAAGGGTGAAATTCCACCTAGCTGAGTTAACTAGTCTATCAGTCTGCATTTCACTGACTGAAACAACTTGAAATGAGGAGGAGATCAGGGAAACATGAGTAATGCGCTAGTCTGGAGATGATCCCAAGGACAATGAAACCCTAGAATTGGTTTGCATGTCGTAGATATCCACTGCATCATGTGTGAATCTGACTCTATTTCCGGTGTTGGAGTTAGTCATCTGATACACGGAGAGAAAATTGATGGAAAGTTTGGGAACATGCAACACATTCTCTAAGATTCCATTTGTGAGTTCAATCCTTCATTTTCCAATGACCTCGATTGGAGAGTTGTCCCCCATCAAAATAGGAGGATCTTTGCATGCGTCCAAAGAAGAATAGATTTGTTTTGAGACATCCATGTTGTGTGATGCACCTGAATCTATGATCCAAGCACTAGGAGAGGAGTCGATGGCAATCAAAGCATGGCTATAATTGTCTTTCTTGAGATTCTGATCTTCTAGATTCTTCTTCATTGCACCCTCGGGGATGCAATCCCCAAGGTTGTTTTTCTGAAGTATTTGAGTCATTAAATCTATATGTTTCTGAATACATGTGGATTCTGGATGGAATCCTCTATGGAAGTAAGTACATTCTCCCATTTTTTCCCTTTCCACCTTTTGATCCGGAGGCATCATTGAAGGGTTTTGAGTACCACTCCTTATTTGTATTTGCATGTGTTTTCCTTTTGTCTTTATCTTTATATTTCTGATATTGTTAACCTCTTCCATCTTGCACAGTAAGTGCAAGTGCCTTTGGCCCTTTGAGTTTTTCCATGTTGATGAGCTTGTTCTACTCTTGTGTCAGAGACTCAATAAATTCCTCAAGAGAGGGCATCTTCCAAGTGAATCTAGAGGAGAATCTAACTGAATTAAATGTGGATATGAATATTGAGTATTCTGGACCAAGTTTGGAGAGAATGGTGAGAACTATTTGTTTCTCCTCCTTAGATTTATCAACCCCGCAAGCCTTGAGTTGCGACAGTAAATCCTTATATTTGGTAAATAAATCTTGGATATTGTCAAATATTTTTGGATCCAATGTGAGAAATTCCACCTCGAGCATCTATTCCCTCATCTTGTCTTGTTTTTCAAAAATCCCTTCCATGCTGGTCCAATGTTCATTGGGGGTCTTACAAGAGGATATGTGAAAAAGGAGTTCAGGAAAAATGATACTGCAAATTGTTTTGAACACTTCATCCACTCAATTTAGATACTTGGATTTTTATATGGCTGATGTTGGTTCTGTATCTATGTTCATGGTTAACCTGTATAGTCAACTACTTCGAAGATGAATTATCATCTTCTCCTTCCATGCAAAGAAGTTGCAAGGTGTAAGGATAAATTCTTTTGGAAATTCCATTTTTCCGTTGTCTTCAATCTTTGGTACTTGCAAAAATAATTTGGTGTGTCTTTTCCCTAGCAGTATGTTGAATCTAATACCATGTAAATGTGTTGAACCTGCACAAAATAGATCTATCTAGAAATTGACATACATAGTTGCAGAGAAAATAGAAGAAAAGAGAAGAATGAGAGAAAGAATGGAAGAATTCTCATTAACCAAATGAATGAATGATAATTTACACATTATATACTATGTAGAACTAAACCAATGTGCACTGGAGGAGAATCTAATGCACCATAGTGGTGGTCTATAGTGATATGGGCACACAATAACAGTTATTGTAGTAAATGACCACCTAGTCTAGTCTCTCGGGAAGTTACGGGAGTGAACTTCCACATAGCTGAGTTAACCAGTCTATCAGTCTTCAATTAACTGACTAAAACAAAGTGAAGTGAAGAGCCAATCATGGAATCATGAATAATGTGCTAGTATGGTGATGATCCCAAGGAAAATGCGCATTAGTTGGTGATGACCCCAATGTTGCATGGTGATAATACCAATGTGGTATCTAGACTCCACTCAACTCATCAAACTAAAGTCAAAACTGAAGAGAATATTATTTTAGAGGAATATTCGCCCATAAACTTTAGGAGATTGGATAATGACTAATAAACATAGGGAAAACCTTAGGAAAAATAAATCATAGGTGTGTGAAGTACTTCAAAATTTGTGGCCATAGTTAGTAATACAATTGCCTTGAATTTTTATGAAGTGGTCTCATCCTTGTTGTCAGAGGAGATGAGATGGAAGAACATGGAAGGATAGAGCACATATGCATTATTTGCAAGAGGAAACTCCGAGGAAATAAATAGATTTTATTCCTCAAGTGGGAGATATAAGTATAAGGGTAGATCTAAATATCTCATAAATTTTGTAAAGGTATGTTGGAGATGTGGAAAATAAGGGCACTACAAGAAGCAGTGTAGATCCAAAATTGAGAAAAAGAAGGGTTCTAAAGAATCTTCTTCTACAGAATAAAAGACCTCCAAGGAAGAAGGATAGGATGTGTACTTGGCTTCTTCAAGCACACATGTAGATCATGAGGCATGGTTGGTTGACAAAAGTGCATCCTTTCATATGACTCCCCACAGGGAGTGGTTCTATGAATATGAAAGGTATGATGGAGGTAATATTTTCCTAGGTGATGATTGGACAACGAGAATAATAGGACGAGGAAAATTCAAGTTGAGGCTCATAAATGGAAGGATTAGAAAACTACATGGTGTTCTACACATCCCAGGTTTGGACAAAATATTTATTTTTGTAATAAAAATGGACGATGCAGGGGTAAAAACAATATTTGAAAAGGAAACCTCCAGGATGGTTCGAGGAGCAATGGTGTTGTTGAAGAGAGATTGGTTTGGAACTATGTATAAGCTACAAGGAATCACTATTAGTGATGGCTGTAATAGTTTTGTTGTTCCTAATATTGGAGTTGAAGAAGAAATAACTCCTACAATATCTGGAGAAAAGGTTATGTTGTGGAATCAAAGACTGAGGAATATCGGAGAGAAGGGTCTTCGACTACTACATGGTAAATGTATGGTTGAAGGTATGTCTAACTTCTCTTTAGATTTTGATTTATGTGAACATTGTGTATATGGGAAGCAGAATCGAGTAAGATTCCCCTATGTTGCAACGAGGGAAGAATGAATTTTACAACTAGTTCATAGTGATGTGTTTGGACCTGTGCCAGTTCCATCATTTGGAAAATATGTGTATTGTGTCTCATTTATACATGAATTCTCAAGGAATACTTGGATATGTTTCCTCAGGAAGAAAGATGAAGTCTTTGATAGGTTTAAAGAGTTTAAGGCTCTTGTTGAGAATCAAACAGAGAAAATAATTAAGGTGTTGAGGACGGATAATGGCAGAGAGTTCTGTGGGAATGAATTTGAATAATTTTGTAAGAAGTGTGGTATAGAAAGGAATAAGACTAATCCATATACACCTCAACATAATGGAGTTTCAAAAAGGATTAACAGGACGTTTATGGAAAAAGAAAGGTGCATGCTCAGTGGTGTCGGGTTAGGGAAATAATTCTGGGTAGAGGCAGTGGGTATTGCATATTTTCGAGTCAACATATAGCCCTCATTAGCATTGGATGACAAGACTCCACAAGAGGTATGGACTGGGAAGAAACCTTCTCTCACACATCTCAAGGTATTTGGTTGTGAGGCCTATATTCATGTTCCAAAGGAAAACATGAGGAAGCTAGATAAGAACGTTGAAAACTGTATCTTTATTGGATATAAAGATGATCTCAAAGGTTATAAGATTTGAAACCCATGAACTAAGAAGGTTGTGTATATCCGAGATGTGGTATTTAGAGAAATGAAGGATGTTGTTAAACATGAAGTCCTACCAAGTAAGGAAGAACCAGAGAAAATATAGTTTGATTTAAAGGATGATGAACCAGACTCTACAGAAGAACATGAATCAAAAGAAGAAGATCCTCATACTCCAGTATTGAGGAGATCAATTCGATAAAGAATGCTACTGGGAAGGTATACTCCATCTGATTTCCGTTCAAATTTTTTTTCTATTACTGATGATGATCCTAGAACTGTAAGGGAGGAAGTGGATTTAGAGGATGGAAAGCTCTGGAAAAAGGCCATGGATGAGAAAATGACATCCTTGGGTAAGAATGAGACTTGGGATCTAGTGGAGTTGTCGACCAGAAGAAATCCCATTGGAAAAAAATGGGTATTTAAAAAGAAGTTGAATGCAGAAGGAAAAGTGAAGAAATAGAAAGACCGATTAGTAGCAAAGGGTTATTCCTAGGTTGAGGGAATTGATTTTTGTGAGATTTTTTCTCTTGTTGCCAAGTTAAATTATATAAGATTTATGTTATCTATTGTTGTTGCATTTGATTTTGAAGTAGAACAAAGGGATGTGAAGACAACATTCTTACATGGGGATCTAGAAGAACAAATCTATATGAAGAAGCCATAAGGCTTTGTTGTGAAGGGAAAGAAGGAGTTGATATGTAAGATGAAAAATTCCCTGTATGGTTTAAAACAACCACCAAGGATGTGGTATAAAAAAATTGATAATTATATGCTGGGACTTGGCATCACAAGAAGAAAAGAGGATCTTTGTGTGTATTTTAAATTAATTGATGATCATTTGATTTATTTGTTCTTATATGTGGATGACATGTTGTTGATACGAAACAAAAATGAGATTATCTAGGATGTGAAAACTCAGTTGTCCTCTAAATTTGACATGAAGGATCTCGGTGCTTCAAATTCCATTTTGGACATGGAAATTAAAAGAGATCGGAAAAAGAGGAAACTCTGGTTAAATCAAAGAAAATATATCGAGACAATATTACAACGGTTTAATATGCAGAAATATAAATCAGTCAAGGTCCCTATTCCTATTGGTGTAAAGTTATATGTGGATCAGTGTACCGAGACACATGAAGAGGAGGAGGACATGTCTCGTGATCCATATGTGAGTGAAGTTTGCAGTTTGATGTATGCAATGGTCTGTACTAGACTGAACATTGCACATGCAGTGGGAGTTTTGAGGTGGTATATGTGAAAAACAGGGAAGGAGCATTGGACAACAATAAAAAGGGTTTTCAGGTATTTGTGTGGCACTTCTAGCTATGGATTGTGCTACCAAGGAATACCAGGATTGGACAAAGTGTTGGACATACATGGATTTGTGGATGCAGACTGGGCTGGAGATCTGGATCATAGAAGATCTAAAAGTTTAATTATTATATCTAAGTACCATGATAGTGGACCTTATTTAATAATATAGTGGACCTATTCCACCTTACATTGAATGACATCCACTAATAATACATAACCACATTCCCATTGGGTACCTCCCTAGGTACCCCATATTACCTTCGTAGGTATGCTATTGTTTAACCTGTTTGTAGGAGTAATCAGTTGGATGAGAAAAAAACATGAAGTAGTGGCACTTTCAACTACAAAAGTTGAATACAAGGTAGTCACTCATGCAAGTAAGGAAGCAATATGGTTACAAATATTGTGTTCAGGCATTGGGTTGGTACAACAAGTTGTAAGGATAGATTTTGATATTCATTGTGCAATCTTTATGGTGAAGAACTCAGCTTATCATTCAAAGACAAAGCATATTGATATTCAATATCACTTAGTGAGAGACATGGTTGAAGAAAAGAAAGTTTTATTGATGAAGGTGGCCAGTTTGAAGAATGTTGCATATTCATTAACAAAATATGTGAGCACTGATAAGTTCGCTTGGTGTAGAGGATCCATGAGCATTGCTACCCTGGATTGTTGACTATTTAACCTTGTAACCCCCTGTATACAAAGAAAACAACAAGTGGGAGAATGTTGGGTATGTGTTATATTCTTTGCACGAATAACACTAGTGTTTGCTACGTTGCATAGGGAGTGCATGGGGGGCATTAGGCCCCACCTTCGGGAGCTGTAGGGGGGTGATATCCCCCTTGCACGGGGTTCAGGGGCAGCGGCCCCGAGATTATTTTTTTTCCTCGGAAAACATGTCACATTTTTGCCTCGTTTTTCATGTCCATTGTTGGGTGTTTTTTCGACACATGGTTTTTGCCGATGGTTTTCTATTTTCGGTTAAGGAATTAGGTTTTTTAACTAAACCAGATCATTGGGTTAGGGTTTTGGATGTCGTTGGCTTCTATATGTATATTGTATCGTAAACAATGTATCACTATGAATCAATATAAAATATGTTGGTTTTCCTGGTTTGGGTTTCTAGGGGAAAAAGCTCTATGTAATGTGTGTATTTTCCATTGTATCTCTTATGTTCTTTTATTGAAGATGTGTTTGCAGTAAAATATTGTACAAGGTTAAAATCTACACATAAAACTATAGAATTCTCCATGGAGCACCTATTTGGGAGTTCAAAAGTTCGGCGTATTTGTTGTATTAGGTTGAGAAGTTCTTAGATAGAGTCGATTATGCAGATTCGAAATATATAATTTTTTCAAAATTAATATTGCTTACTATTTTTAATCTATTTTTGTCTTGACATATATCAAAATCCTAAAATACACCTCTTTTATTTCTTCTATAACTTTTTTCCAGCTTAACCATTTTTAAACTAAGTTATACACCACACTAGAAGAGATCGATATCTACAATAAAAAAGAAAAATGTTTGATAATGTTAAGACCCTCATAGCTTGTAGTAACGAAAGACCTTAATTTCAAGGATATATTGACTTTCATAATTTAAAAAAATATAAAATTAATATTATAAATTTTGAAAAAATACACCGCACTAAAACAATGGGTTCTCTACAATTACACAAAAAAATTTAAGGAAATTCCATCGTTAAGGTACTCAACACCTAACGGAGACAGATACCTTATATTTTTCTAGAAATATATCATACCATTGATTAGACCTTGAGACCCATTCTTGGTTTACAACTAACCTAGTCATAACCCATGTATCCCACTTGGAGGAGAATGACACCCTATGGAGGTCATATGTGTTGTGTGAGGTCGAATTTGTTGCTTCCCTCCCTCGATTATGGTCAAGAACTTGAAACTTATTTGTGATGTCTAAGACATCATAATAGTGTCCATATTTATCTTTAATGCCAAAAACTCCCTAAAAAGGGCTCATGTTATGATTTCTTGGTGTTATCCATAATGCTTAAGCTTGAGAAGGTTTAATTAGGGATTAAGTTCATTGTTTCCCCTTACCATATTTATGAGTTAAAACTGATTTTTTATACACAAAACCTATTCATGGTGAATGTATCCCACTTGGAGCCCTACAATAAACCCCTACAAAGACTTGTATATTGTTTCAAGTGCTCCTTCAAAGATCTTGAGCCCAACAAGATTCAACAATATCTTGAGAAGATTCAACAAGAGAACAATATCTTGAGACAGTTGTTTTCATTTCTGGACCATAGTTAAGACCATGTTACCGATTTGAATCCTTGCTTGCATCCTTGTGGGACACGTTGTAAGACTAGAAGTAGCACTAGGCATTCATAGGGCATTCAAGTATGTTTTCTCTTCCTTTGAATCCTAGCGAGCATCCTTGCTAGACACGTTCCAAATTCCCCGAAAATTCGAGGGATGTCTTCATGCTTTGAATGCTTGCATGCATCCTTGTGGGAGACGTTCTAAGACTCTCTTGCTTTGAATCCTTGCGAGACACGTTCCAAGACTTGAAGTAGTATTGGGCATTCAATTCAATTTTCTGTTGCTCTGAATCCTTGCCAGACACGTTCCAAGACTTGAAGAAATATTGGGCATTCAACTATTTTTCTCATGCTTTGAGTCCTTGCAAGAATCATTGCAGACACGCTCTGAGGCTCTATTTCAGAGAGAATCGACATCTCCAAAAATGATTTGAATTTTGACCGGTACTTCTGTACGCCAGTGAGCGACGTATATAGAAGGGCGACCAAAAGCGAATTTAATCTGTCAACGTGAAATAATCGCAGTAGCTTTTAGTTGTTTTTTTATAAATAATCGCAGTAGATTTTGTGAAAATTTTTGGTGATGAATGGTTGATTTGTAGATTTGGGTGATTAAGTTTGTATAATCTGAATTTTTATGAGTTTTTTAGCGAGCTAAATCCATTTATACATTTAGAATGCAATTTAAACAACAAAAATAGTGTTTTTATCCAAATTTACATCGCAAATTTACAAGGCAGAATTCAAACCAATAAAAACCAAAAAATAAAACGTTTACCCAAAACCTAAATAATCAATATGAATCCGTTTATATTTATTGGGGATATATATATATATATATATATATATATAAATCAGTCTTGTAAAGATTTATGTTATTGAAAGAATTCACACTCACCCAATGAAAAGATTGTTTCGTCTAACCATTTGCAAGTTGCCGGAAAGTTCGAGGGATGTCCTCATGCTTTGAATCCTTGCCATACACGTTCAAGTCTTGAAGTAGTATTGAGCATTAAACTATTTTTCACAGAGAAGTGGCATCTCTGAAAATTACATCAAATTTGACAGGCGCTTGATTTAAAGCGAATTGAATCGGCGCAGTCTAATCAACTACTAATCTAGTCTTACTCTTGCTGACAAAAACAAAGAACCGGGTCGGCTTCGGAAGGACTGACAGAGTAGACATACATACAGCCTCTCTAATTCCCATGGCCACCAGAGTCCTCCTGAGCTTACATGAAAAGCATTCATGGTCTTTCGGCAGGGTTATATCTATCGTTATTGTGTTGATCATATTTTCTTTTAATGTAGAAAATGTTTGCAGCGGTGCAGAAGAAGAAGAGTGGTATCCGCCTCCTATCTGCAACAGGACCGCTAACTATACAAAAAACAGTAAGTTTGTGAGCAATGTGAATGCAGCGTTGAGTATTCTTCGTCTGGACAACATTGAGGACTTCAGAGTGTGGTCAAAGTCCTAACCAAATATATTCCCTCCTCCAATGCAGGGGAGATGCCACCGTCGACCAATGCTTCAATTGTTCACAGCAAGCAAAAATTGCAGTTGTACAGGATTGTGCGAATTACGTTGGTAGTAGAGTTTGGTCCAAGTTCTGCTTCTTACGTTATAATGGAAACTATAACTTTACCGGACAACTGGATACTAATGGAAAGAATGAAACTAATCAACATTTTTT
>ML784002.1:847899-868604 GCA_009831015.1 Picea engelmannii
TCTTCATACTCTTTTCTCTTAACCTATCAGGGAACTACTCGAGATGGTAGCGAAATAGCAGTGAAGAAACTGTCCTTAAAATCTATGCAAGGAAAGACAGAATTTCTGAATGAAGTTAAGCTAGTGGCTAAAATTCAACATCGAAATCTTGTGAGGTTACTGAGCTGTTGCGCAGAGGGATCAGAAAGGTTGCTTGTTTACGAGTACTTACCCAATAACAGCCTTGATAAAATTTTAATTTTATTTGGTGAGTTTATTGACTGCGAATCAATTGGATAAAATGTTTAATCATACTTAGATTGGTTATGATTGTTTAGTATCCTGCATGTTTGATACAGATCCAAACAAACGCAGACGCCTCGATTGGGAGGACCGTTACAACATCATAGTCCGAGTAACTCGTGGGCTTCTCTACTTGCAGGAGGATTCTCATCTGCCGATTATTCATCGGGATATTAAAGCAAGCAACATTTTGTTGGACGAGAAGTTGAATCCTAAAATAGCAGATTTCGGCTTGGACAAAGTTTTTGTTGAAGATGAAACTCATGTTACCACAAAAGCTGCTGGAGCTCGGTAAAACATACATTACTGTAACTCACTCGGTTATATTAATTCAGTCTTAGGATTATACTTTTGGTGTCACCACGCTTTAGAAGTTACCGATCATCTACATATGTTACTCCATATTGTTTAGATGATTTGATTACAAGAGGATTGACATTGAAGAATTTATACAACTTTTCTTTCCATCTAACTATACTACAACTTCCTTTTTCAAATATCTTTTATTATTCTTAGTGGCCAAACATATTTATCCAGTGTTATTCTAATTTGCAGCCGGTATATGGCACCGGAGTACGCTATGCAGGGACAATTGTCTGTTAAAGCTGATGTTTATAGCTTTGGGATTCTTGTTCTGGAACTTATGAGTGGAAGAAAATGCGTTGATTTCAATTTATCACCCGAAATGGAGATCCTTTTAGAATGGGTAGGATATTATTTCCATTGTGTTTCCAATTGACCCCATTTACGTTATCCATTATGTTATTAACTATATAATATAGTTCGTTTAGCCAAGTTATATGAGATTAGGGTCGCTACTCATCTGTTTTGATATGAATACGCAATCCTTATCTATTAACTTCTATAAGCAATTGAGAGTCATAGTGCCCATACTTTTTGCAGTAATAGCATTGTATGCTTGTTTTGTCATTTGATCTTCTCCCTCTGCCTCTTAGAGGCTGGAAATTCTGATGTTGATTTTGTTGTTGTTGTCTTTGACCTTGGAAATTTTGATTCGAATATTGTTGTCTATTGCCTCCACTAGAGTGAGGGTTACTGTGATTGCTCCCTCTTCCTTGGTGACCTCTGCTTCTTCTCTGCCTCTCCCTCTACTGAAGGAGAATTGAGTTTTGAAATCATGGGAGATTGACTCATCTGTGAGATGCAGTCTGCTCTCATGTGTCACCAGAGAACCAATTAGTTCATCTGTTGAAAAACTTGACAGATCCTTGGATTCAAGGATTGTTGTTACAACCATTTCGAATTTCTTTGGTAAACTTCTAAGAATTTTCTCAACAATTCGTTGATCAGTGATGGTTTCACCAATCAATCTGATCTGGTTCACGATGCCCATGACTCTGGTCATGAACTGATCCACATTTTTGGACTCTGTCATCCTTAGCGTCTCGAATTGCGTCCTCAAACTTTGCAGTTTAACTGTTTTGACCCTGTCATTTCCTTGGTAGGAAGATTTAAGGATGTCCCAGGCCTGTTTGGAAGTACCAGCGCCTGTGATTTTTGAGAAAATCGAGTCATCCACAGAATTTTGAATCCAAAATTTAGCTTTATTTTCTCTGTTTCTTTGAGTTGTCTGAGCAATTTTTTGCTGATTAGTCATGGCGGCAAGGTCTGTTGGATCTAGTTCCACATATCCATGATCCATTGGATCCCAGCACTCTTGTGCTTGAAAGAAGGATCTCATCCGAAGAGACCAAAACTCATAGTTCTTTCCAAGAAGAATCGGACCCTGCATTGGTCCTAAATTGCTAGACGTCGCCATGTTTTTTTTTTTTGGTAAAAAACAAATTGCAGAAAAAAATAGAGGGAAATTTCGTATTTACCTTTTTCTTTTGCTTAAACCCAGGTCCGCTACTAGCTTGCAGGTATTTCGGAACGTTGTGTTGCAAGATTTGGCGAGTGTCGACGTCGCGAGTTTCTGGCTTCGCGAGATTTGACCTCGGGACTTTGTTGGATGAGTCCTCTGAACGCTTCAACTGCCGATTGCCGATGAGAGCTTATCGGCCTTGAATTGGCCTTTAGTCTCTGTTCAATGTGACCACGTGCCTTAATGTTAAAGCTCTACGGGCTTTTTCGGTTCTTTGTAGTTCAATTTGCCGAAATGTGAAATTTGCCTTTGGACAAATCAACGGTCCAAATCTGTTGATGATTTGACGGTCCAGATCTTATGACCAGAACTCATAAGACTGCATTCAAACCTCTTATCGGGATTCGGGGTTTCGAGAGTCGAAATGTATTGGACCTCTTTTCCATGGAATCCCTGATTTCCTGATTCTCGATTTCACGATGGATGACCTTTCCTTTCGGGAAATTTTCGATTGCTTTGATCTCCACCACGCATCCTCCTATATTGGACGGTCCTGATTTCTCCTCGCGATTTCGTGATTTGATCTGTTCTGGACGTCTCGTCTCCAGGATCCACGATTTTTCGAATCCCGTAATGCCGATGGACTCTCCTATCGGGGTTTTTTCCGAAAGCCTCGATCTCTGCCACGCGTCCCAACAAATAGACAGCTCAAGTCTACTTCGGGGGTTTCACCGTGGAGATTTCCGATCCCTCGTTTCGACGAGATGACATCAACTGGGCCCCATAACGGAGCTTTCCTCCTTCTGGGATTTCGGACTCCGCAATTCCGAAATGCTCATGCTTCTTGTCCTCATGATTCGCGATTTACTGAATCCCGATGCACTGATGGACTCTCCCCTTTCGGGAATTTTTCGGAGCCCTCGGATTTCCACCACGCATCCCCTCAAGATGGATGGTCCTCGACGTTTCACGATTTCATGACTTGCAACTCCAAATTCCCTGTCAACTGAGAACCTCAATTGCCTAGATGCCGATGGTTTCCTTGATGTCTGCCACGTGTCCAAACAAATGGACGGCTGTGATCTTATCGTTATTTCGTGAATCGCGATTTCGCGACTTTCGCCGTGGAGTGTCTTTCGTCAACAAGACCTTCGATATCCCGAATTCCAAAATGTCGATGGAGTGATGGCTTGGATCTGCTGCCACCTGTCCTCTGAGATGGACGGCTCACAATCCTCTCGTGATTTCGCAATACGTGATGTCGGGATTTCGCATATCGGAGTTTTGGAGAGTAGTCTCCTTTACTTGTCCAACTCCCAATCCGCGATTTTGCGATCGGATGAGATCAACAGCTGATGATCTATCTCGATCAAACGGTCCAGAATAACTCAGAATTTCGCGAGTCAAAATTTCTACTGTGCGCTCCAGAGGACTAAACCTCGAGCACTTTCTCGTTGATCCAATGGCTGTCGGTCTTCTGCGCAAGATGTGATGGCTGAAATTCTTTTTCCTTTTCTGCGCTCTCCTCGTCCCTTCTGAACTGGTTTCCCGCTCTGGATCCGTTCACAGGATGAATCTTACGACCACGCCAGTTGTTCTTTGAACCTCGGACACGTTCTTTACTGCGTTTGCAAGGATTTTGTTTTGCGGAAGAAAGATTCGTGAATCTTTCAAAGATTTGAAAGAATTTCATGACTTCTTTGTTCGTTGCTCCAGTCTTTGATAGATTAGAGAGAATTCCTATAAATCCTTAAACGATTTTTCCTTCTGCAGGAATCTTTAATGAATTTGAGCGAATTCTTCGAGTTCTTCAAATGTTTCTTTGTTATGCAACTCTTCTTCGTGAATCTTTGATGATTCTTGAAAATTCAAACAATCTTTAAAGTTTCTTCTTTCCCAGTCTCTACTTCCTTCTCGTGTTTCTGCTCCTTGAAACTTTTGAGTGCAGTACGCTTTGCGACCTCACCTGAGCTTCTTACGCTGATTCTTTGAGCGTATAAGCGGACAACTTCCTCGTGGAAGTTTCCTGCGAGGATCTTTTATGACAGATATCTCTCCAATCCTTGTGAAAATACTGTGCCGTGTGCTCTCAAGATCCGTGAAGCTCTACGCTATTTTAGGATCGTGTTGCTCACCAACCTGTGTAAAGAGGCTTACTGCTAAAGCTCTTATACCATTATAAATTGTGAAGCAAGGAACATAAAACAATATATTAGAACATATGAAGAAGAGTACAATGAGAAGAATTCTGAAGAAGTACTATGCAATGGGAAATAACTGAGCTAAATAGGCTCAAGAAAATCAAGAATAGAAAGTACAGCTGGCCAGGACAGCTGGCAGTGTACAGTCAGCCTATTGAGGTTACATTATATTTAACAATAAGCCACAAATAAAATTAAATTCAAAAATTGAAGGAACTTCCCAACAGAAATAGAAGGAAAAGCTCAAGAGCTATATATGAGCTAATAACAAGATGGGAAAACTTCTCTGAGCCATTTATTAAAACTATAGAAATCAAAATTTGGAAGGTATGTGAGTGTATGCTATGCATTTGAATGTCCTTAGATGTGCAACATTTAGCTTTGTCCCACTCCATGCTTCTTGGGGAACTTTCATCTTTAGACTGGTGGTTGAAGATCTATTCAGGAGATAAACTGAGCATGCTACTGCTTCAACCCAAAACCTATTTGACAAACTTTTCTCTTTCAGAAGTGTTCTTGCCATATTCATTATTGTCTAATTTTTCCTTTCAGCCACTCCATTCTATTGTGGAGTATATCTCGCTGTTGTTTGCATGATAATGCCTTGTGATTTGCAGAAATTTGCAAATTCTCTGGAGTTGTACTCAACTCCTCCATCTGACCTGAGTGCTTTAATGTATTTGCCACTCTATTTTTCAGCTTCTGC
Organism: Picea engelmannii; assembly: GCA_009831015.1. Taxonomy (NCBI): domain Eukaryota; kingdom Viridiplantae; phylum Streptophyta; class Pinopsida; order Pinales; family Pinaceae; genus Picea; species Picea engelmannii. The sequence goes on from ML784002.1 coordinate 852,914, forward strand.
CTTGAATTCTTTGAATTTTGCAAAAGTCTCAGACTTGTGTCTGATAAAATAGATCCATATTTTTTTGCTGAAATCATCAATAAACGTTAGAAAGTAAAAGCTACCACCTATTGACTCTGTTTGCATTGGTCCACATAGGTCAGTGTGAACAAGTTCAAGATGTTGTTTGGCTTTATTTGATGACTGTGGAAAACTAGTTCTCTTATGTTTTCAAAGTATGCAAGACTCACATGGGGGAATTTGCTCTTTAAAGATAGGAATACCTTTGACCATGGAGTTCTTCTATAGAAGACTTAGAATCTGAAATGTTAGATGTCCAAATCTTGTATGCCAAACCATAGTTTCATTCAGGGTTGATGCACTTTGTGCATATTGTTGGCTCATATTTGCAGTTCTAAGGGTAAGGGGAAACATTCTATTCGGAGTCATATGGATTTCAGAAATTAATTTTCTGCTTGGAATTTTGTCATATATCTTGCAAGATGCTCCCTCAAAAAGTACCTTATAGCCATGTTCAATGAGTTGTCCTACACTTAGCAAATTATGTTTCATATCTGGAACATGATAGACATTGTTTATGTCTTTCTTGACATTTTGTTTAGTAAGAATAGGAACAATTCATTTTCCTTGAACTTTGACTAAGTAATCACTTCCAAGTGTAATATCAGATGAGATTGAAGAATCAATGCATGAAAGTAATTCTTTGTTACCTGTCATGTGATTGTTGCAGCCACTGTCCAGCAACGAGAGATCTTTAGGTTGTTGTTCAGTCTTGTGGCATGAAAGAAACATACATCTTGAGTTTTCTCCGGTGTGATTTGACACATGTGCTCTGCCTGAGAGCTGATCTGCTTGCTTCTTCCTGCATTCAGATTCATAGTGCCCATACTTTTTGCAGTAATAGCATTGTATGCTTGTTTTGACATTTGATCTTCTCCCTTTGCCTCTTTGAGGCTGGAAATTCTGATGTTCATTTTGTTGTTGTTGTCTTTGACGTTGAAAATTTTGATTCAGATACTGTTGTCTATTGCCTCCACTGGAGTGAGGGTTACTGTGATTGCTCCCTCTTCCTTTGTTACCTCTTCTTCTTCCTGTACCTCTCCCTCTGCTGAAAGAGAATTGAGTTTTGAAATCATGGGAGATTGACTCATCTGTGAGATGCAATCTAGTCTCATGTGTCACCAAAGAACCAATTAGTTCATCTATTGAAAAACTTGATAGATCCTTGGATTCAAGGATTGTTGTTACAACCATTTCGAATTTCTTTGGTAAACTTCTGAGAATTTTCTCAACAATTCGTTGATTAGTGATGGTTTCACCAGTCAATCTGATCTGGTTCACAATGCCCATGACTCTGGTCATGAACTGATCCACATTTTCGGACTCTGTCATCCTTAGAGTCTCGAATTGCATCCTCAAGGTTTGTAGTTTAACTGTTTTGACCCTGTCATTTCCTTGGTAGGAAGATTTAAGGATGTCCCGGGCCTGTTTGGAAGTACCAGCGCCTATGATTTTTGAGAAAATCGAGTCATCCACAGAATTTTGAATCCAAAATTTAGCTTTATTTTCTTTGTTTCTTTGAGTTGCCTAAGCAACTTTTTGCTGATTAGTCATGGCGGCAAGGTATGTTGGATCTGGTTCCACATATCCATGATCCACCGGATCCCAACACTCTTGTGCTTGCAATAAGGATCTCATCCGAAGAGACCAGAACTCATAGTCCTTTCCAAGAAGAATCGGACACTGANCAGAAAAAAATAGAGGGAAATTTTGTATTTACCTTTTTATTTTGCTTAAACCCAGGTCCACTGCTAGCTTGAAGGTATTTTAGAATGTTGTGTTGCAATCTTTGGCGAGTGTCGACGTCGCGAGTTTTTGGCTTCGCGAGATTTGACCTCTGGACTTTGTTGGATGAGTCCTGTGAACGCTTCAACTGCTGATTGTCGATAAGAGCTTATCAACCTTGAATTGGCCTTTAGTCTCTATTCAATGTGACCATGTGCCTTAATGTTAAATCTCTTCAGGCTTTTTCGGTTCTTTGTCGTTCAATTTTCCGAAATGCAAAAGTTTCCTTTGGACAAATCAACGGTCCAGATCTGCTGATGATATGATGGTCCAGATCTTATGACCAGAACTCATAAGACCGCAGTCAAACCTCTTATCGAGATTCGGGGTTTCGAGAGTCAAAATGTATTGGACCTCTTGTCCATGGAATCCTCGATTTCCTGATTCTCGATTTCACGATGGATGACCTTTCATTTCGGGAAATTTCCGATTTCTTTGATCTCCACCAGGCGTCCTCCTATATTGGACAGTCCTCATTTCTCCATTCAATAATTCCAATACTTTTTGTAGTAATAGCATTGTATGCTTGTTTTGTCATTTGATCTTCTCCCTCTGCCTCTTTGAGGCTGGAAATTCTGATGTTGATTTTGTTGTTGTTGTCTTTGACCTTGGAAATTTTGATTCAGATATTGTTGTCTATTGCCTCCACTGGATTGAGGGTTACTGTGATTGCTCCCTATTCCTTGGTGACCTCTGCTTCTTCCTCTGCCTCTCCCTCTGCTGAAGGAGAATTGAGTTTTTAAAGCATGGGAGATTGACTCATCTATGAGATGCAGTCTGGTCTCATGTGTCACCAGAGAACCAATTAGTTCATCTGTTGAAAAACTTGACAGATACTTGGATTCAAGGATTGTTGTTACAACCATTTCGAATTTCTTTGGTAAACTTCTAAGAATTTTCTCAACAATTCATTGATCAATGATGGTTTCACCAATCAATCTGATCTGGTTCACGATGCCCATGACTCTGGTCATGAACTGATCCACATTTTCGAACTCTGTCATCCTTAGAGTCTCGAATTGCATCCTCAAGGTTTGTAGTTTAACTGTTTTGACCCTGTCATTTCCTTTGTAGGAAGATTTAAGGATGTACCAGGCCTGTTTGGAAGTACCAGCGCCTGTGATTTTTGAGAAAATCGAGTCATCCATAGAATTTTGAATCCAAAATTTAGCTTTATTTTCTCTGTTTGTTTGAGTTGCCTGAGCAATTTTTTGCTGATTAGTCATGGTGGCAAGGTCTGTTGGATCTGGTTCCACATATCCATGATCCACTGGATCCCAGCACTCTTGTGCTTGCAATAAGGATCTCATCCGAAGAGACCAGAACTCATAGTTCTTTCCAAGAAGAATCGGACCCTGAGTTGGTCCTAAATTGCTAGACGTTGCCATGTTTTTTTTTTTTGTTTTTTTTTTTCTTCGTAAAAAACCAATTGCAGAAAAAAATAGAGTGAAATTTCGTATTTACCTTTCTCTTTTTCTTAAAGTTAGTTCCGCTGCTAGCTTGCAGGCATTTCGGAACATTGTGTTCCAAGATTTGGTGAGTGTTGACGTTGCGAGTTTCTGGCTTCGCGAGATTTGACCTTGGGACTTTGTTGGACGAGTCCTCTGAACGCTTCAACTATCAATTGCCAATGAGAGCTTATCGGCCTTGAATTGACCTTTAGTCTCTGTTCAATGTGACCACGTGCCTTAATGTTAAACCTCTACGGGCTTTTTCGGTTCTTTGTCGTTCAATTTGCCGAAATGCAAAATTTTCCTTTGGACAAATAAATGGTCCAGATCTGCTGATGATCTGACGGTCCAGATCTTATGACCAGAACTCATAAGACTGCAGTCAAACCTCTTATCGGGATTCGGGGTTTCGAGAGACGAAATGTATTGGACCTCTTGTCCATGGAATCCCCGATTTCTCGATTCTCGATTTCACGCTGGATGACCTTTCCTTTCGGGAAATTTCCGAATGCTTTGATCTCCACCATGCATCCTCCTATATTGGACGGTCCTGATTTCTCCTCGCGATTTTGCGATTTGATTTGTTCTGGACGTCTCAACTCTAGGATCCACGATTTTTTGAATCCCGTAATGCCGATGGACTCTCCTATCGAGATTTTTTTCGAAAGTCTCGATCTCTACCACGCATCCCAATAGATGAACGACTCAAGTCTACTTCGGGGGTTTCACCGTGGAGATTTCTGATCCCTCATTTTGACGAGATGACGTCAGCTGGGCCCCATAAGGGAGATTTCCTCCTTCCGGGATTTTGGACTTCGCAATTCTGAAATGCTCATGCTTCTTGTTGTCAGGATTCACGATTTACCGAATCCCGATGCGCCGATGGACTCTCTGCTTTCGAGACTTTTCCGGAGCCCTCGGATTTACGCCATGCGTCCCCTCAAGATGGATGGTCCTCGTCGTTTCGTGATTTTGCGACTTGTGACTCCAAATTCCCTGTCAACTGAGAACCTCGATTGCCGAGATGCCAACGGTTTCCTCGATGTCCGCCATGTGTCCAAACAAATGGACAACTGTGATCTTATCGCTATTTTGTGAATCGCGATTTCGCGACTTTCGCCGTGGAGTGTCTTTCATCAACAAGACCTCTGATATCCCGAATTCTGAAATGTTGATGGAGTGATGGCTTGGATCTGTTGCCACCTGTCCCCTGAGATGGACGACTCACAATCCTCTTGGGATTTCGCGATACGTGATGTCGGGATTTCGCGTATCGGAGTTTTGGAGAGTAGTCTCCTTTGCTCATCCAACTCTCGATCCACGATTTTACGATCGGATTAGATCAACGGCTGATGATCTATCTCGATCCAACGATCCAGAATGACTTGGAATTTCGCTAGTCGAAATTTCTCCTGTGCGCTCCAGAGGACTAAGCCTCGAGCACTTTCTCGCTGATCCAACGACTGTCGGTCTTCTGTGAAAGATCTGACGGCTGAAATTATTTTTCCTTTTCCGCGCTCTCCTCGTCCCTTCTGAACTAGTTTCCCACTCTAGATCTATTCACAGGACGAATCTTACGGCCGTGACAGTTGTTCTTTGAACCTGAGACACGTTCTTTACTGCGTTTGAAAGGATTTTCTTCTGCGGAAGAAAGATTCGTGAATCTTTCAAAGATTTGAAAGAATTTCACGAGTTCTTTGTTCTTTGCTCCAGTCTTTGACAGATTAGAGATAATTCCCATAAATCTTTAAATTATTTTTCCTTCTGCAGGAATCTTTAACGAATTTGAGCGAATTCTTCGAGTTCTTCAAATGTTCCTTTGTTCTGCAGCTCTTCTTTGTGAATCTTTAATGATTCTTGAAAATTACAAGAATCTTTAAAGTTTCTTCTTTCTCAGTCTCTACTTCCTTCTCGTGTTTCTGCTCCTCAAAACTTTCGAGTGCAGTATGCTTTGCGACCTCGCGTGAGCTTCTTATGCTGATTCTTTGAGCGTATAAGCGGATAACTTCCTCGTGGAAGTTTCCCGCGAGGATCTTTTATGACGCACAACTCTCCAATCCTTGTGAAAAGACTGTGTCACGTGCTCTCAAGATCTGTGAAGCTCTGCGTTGTTTTAGGATCGTGTTGCTCTCCAGCCTGCATGAAGAGGCTTACTGCTAAAGCTCCGATACCATGATAAATTGTGAAGAAAAGAACAGAAAATAGTATATTAGAATATATGAAGAAGAGTACAATGAGAAGAAGCCTGAAGAAGTACTATGTAATGGGAAATAGATGAGCTAAATAGGCTCAAGCAAATCAAGAATAGAAGGTACAGCTGGCCAGGACAGATGGCAGTGTACAGTCAGCCTGTTGAGGTTACATTATATTTAACAATAAGCCACAAATAAAATTTAATTCAAAAATTGAAGGAACTTCCCAACAGAAATAGAAGGAAATGCTCAAGAGCTATATATGAGCTAATAACAAGATGGGAAAACTTATCTAAGCCATTTATTAAAAGTATAGAAATCAAAATTCGGAAGGTATGTGAGTGTATGCTATGCATCCGAATGTCCTTAGATGTGCAACATTTAGCTTTGTCCCGCTCCATGCTTCTTGGGGAACTTTCATCTTTAGACTGGTGGTTGGAGATCTATTCAGGAGATAAACTGAGCATTCTACTGCTTCAGCCCAAAACCTATTTCACAAACTTTTCTCTTTCAGAAGTGTTCTTGCCATATTCATTATTGTCTGATATTTCCTTTCAGCCACTCCATTCTGTTGTGGAGTATATCTAGCTGTTGTTTGCATGATAATGCCTTGTGATTTGAAAAAATTTGCAAATTCTCTGGAGTTGTATTCTCCTCCTCCATCTGACCTGAGTCCTTTAATGTATTTTCCACTTTGTTTTTCAACTTCTGCCTTGAATTCTTTGAATTTTGCAAAAGTTTCAAACTTGTGTCTCAGAAAATAGATCCATATTTTTTTGCTGATATCATCAATAAACGTTAGAAAGTAAAAGCTACCACCTATTGACTCTGTTTGCATTGGTCCACATAGGTCAGAGTGAACAAGTTCAAGATGTTGTTTGGCTTGATTTGATGACTGTGGAAAACTAGTTCTCTTATGTTTTCCAAGTATGCAAGACTCACATGGGGGAATTTTCTCTTTAAAGATAGGAAGACCTTTGACCATGGAGTTCTTCTATAGAAGACTTAGACTCTGAAATGGTAGATGTCCAAATCTTGTATGCCAAACCATAGTTTCATTCAGGGTTGATGCACTTTGTGCATATTGTTGGCTAAGATTTGCAGTTCTGAGGGTAAGGGGAAACATCCTATTCGGAGTCATATGGATTTCAGAAATTAATTTTCTGCTTGGTATTTTGTCATATATCTTGCAAGATACTCCCTCAAAAAGTAACTTATAACCATTTTCAATGAGTTGTCCTACACTTAGCAAATTATGTTTCAGATCTGGAACATGATAGACATTGTTTATGTCTTTCTTGACATTCTGTTTAGTAAGAATAGGAACAGTTCCTTTTCCTTGAAATTTGACTAAGTAATCATTTCCAAGTGTAATATGAGATGATAATGAAGAATCAATGCATGAAAGTAATTCTTTGTTACCTGTCATGTGATTGGATTGTTGCATCTACTGTCCAGCAACCAGAGATCTTTAGGTTGTTGTTTAGTCTTGTGGCACGAAAGAAACATACCTCTTGAGTTTTCTCCCGTGTGATTTGACACATGTGCTCTTCCTGAGAGTTGATCTGCTTGCTTCTTCCTACATTCAGATTCATAGTGCCCATACTTTTTGCAGTAATAGAATTGTATGCTTGTTTTGTCATTTGATCTTCTCCTTCTGCCTCTTTGAGGCTGGAAATTCTGATGTTGATTTTGTTGTTGTTTTCTTTGACCTTGGAAATTTTGATTCGGATACTGTTGTCTATTGCCTCCACTGGAGTGAGGGTTACTGTGATTGCTCCCTCTTCCTTTATGACCTATGCTTCTTCCTCTACCTCTCCCTCTGTTGAAAGAGAATTGAGTTTTGAAAGCATGGGAGATTGACTCATATGTGAGATGTAGTCTAGTCTCATGTGTCACCAGAGAACCAATTAGTTCATCTATTGAAAAACTTGACAGATCCTTGGATTCAAGGATTGTTGTTACAACCATTTCGAATTTCTTTGGTAAACTTCTAAGAATTTTCTCAACAATTCATTGATTAGTGATGGTTTCACCAGTCAATCTGATCTGGTTCACGATGCCCATGACTCTGGTCATGAACTGATCCACATTTTCGGACTCTCTCATCCTTATAGTGTCGAATTGCATCCTCAAGGTCTGCAGTTTAACTATTTTGACCCTGTCATTTCCTTGGTAGGAAGATTTAAGGATGTCCCAGGCCTGTTTGGAAGTACCAGCACCTGTGATTTTTGAGAAAGTCGAGTCATCCATGAAATTTTGAATCCAAAATTTAGCTTTATTTTCTTTGTTTCTTTGAGTTGCCTGAGCAACTTTTTGCTAATTACTCATGGCAATAAGGTCTGTTGGATCTGGTTCCACATATCCATGATCCACTGGATCCCAGCACTCTTGTGCTTGCAAGAAGGATCTCATCCGAAGAGACCAGAACTCATAGTTCTTTCCAAAAAGAATCAGACCCTGAGTTGGTCCTAAATTGCTAGACGTCGCTATGTTCTTTTTTTTTTGGTAAAAAATAAATTGCAGAAAAAAATAGAGGGAAATTTCGTATTTACCTTTTTATTTTGCTTAAACCCAGGTCCGTTGCTAGCTTGCAGGTATTTCGGAACGTTGTGTTGCAAGATTTGGCGAGTGTCAACGTTGCAAGTTTCTGGCTTAACGAGATTTGACCTCGGGACTTTGTTGGACGAGTCCTCTGAACGCTTCAACTGTCGATTGCCGATGAGAGCTTATCAGCCTTGAATTGGCCTTCAGTCTCTGTTCAACGTGACCACGTGCCTTAATGTGAAATCTCTATGGGCTTTTCTGGTTCTTTGTCGTTCAAATTGCCGAAATGCGAAATTTTCCTTTGGACAAATCAACGGTCCAGATCTGCTGATGATCTGACGGTCCAGATCTTATGACCAAAACTCATGAGACAACAGTCAAACCTCTTATCAGGTTACGGGGTTTCGAGAGTCGAAATGTATTGGACCTCTTGTCCACGGAATCCCCGATTTCCTGATTCTCGATTTCACGATGGATGACCTTTCATTTCAGGAAATTTCCGATTTCTTTGGTCTCCACCATGCGTCCTCCTATATTGGAAGGTCCTCATTTCTCCATTCAGTAATGCCCATAATTTTTGCAGTAATAGCATTGTATGCTTGTTTTGTCATTTGATCTTCTCCCTCTGCCTCTTTGAGGCTGGAAATTCTGATGTTGATTTTGTTGTTGTTGTCTTTGACCTTGGAAATTTTGATTCGGATACTGTTGTCTTTTGCCTCCACTGGAGTGAGGGTTACTGTGATTGGTCCCTCTTCCTTGGTGACCTCTGCTTCTTCCTCTGCTGAAGGAGAATTGAGTTTTGAAAGCATGGGAGATTGACTCATCTATGAGATGCAGTCTAGTCTCATGTGTCACCAGAGAACCAAATAGTTCATCTGTTGAAAAACTTGACAGATCCTTGGATTCAAGGATTGTTGTTACGACCATTTCAAATTTCTTTGGTAAACTTCTGAGAATTTTCTCAACAATTCGTTGATCAGTGATGGTTTCACTAGTCAATCTGATCTGGTTCACGATGCCCATGACTCTGGTCATGAACTGATCCACATTTTCGGACTCTGTCATCCTTAGAGTCTTGAATTGCGTCCTCAAGGTCTGTAGTTTAACTATTTTGACCCTGTCATTTCCTTGGTAGAAAGATTTAAGGATGTCCCAAGGTTGTTTGGAAGTACCAGTGCCTATGATTCTTGAGAAAATCGAGTCATCCACAGAATTTTGAATCCAAAATTTAGCTTTATTTTCTCTATTTCTTTGAGTTTCCTGAGCAATGTTTTGTTGATTAGTCATGGCAGCAAGGTCTGTTGGATCTGGTTCCAAACATACATGATCCACTGGATCCCAACACTCTTGTTCTTGCAAGAAGGATTTCATCCGAGGAGACTAGAACTCATAGTTCTTTCCAAGAAGAATCAGACCCTGAGTTGGTCCTAAATTGCTAGACGTCGCCATGTTTTTTTTTTTGTTTTTTTTTTTGGTAAAAAATAAATTGCAGAAAAAAATAGAGTTAAATTTCATATTTAGCTTTTTCTTTTGCTTAAACCCAGGTCCGTTGCTAGCTTGCAGGTATTTCGGAACACTGTGTTGCAATATTTGGCGAGTGTCGACGTCGTGAGTTTCTTGGCTTCACGAGATTTGACCTTGGGACTTTGTTGGATGAGTCCTCTGAATGCTTCAACTGTCGATTGCCGATGAGAGATTATCGGCTTTGAATTGGCATTTAGTCTCTGTTCAATGTGACCACGTGCCTTAATGTTAAATCTCTACGGGATTTTCCGGTTCTTTGTCGTTCAATTTGTCGAAATGCAAAATTTTCCTTTGGACAAATCAACGGTCGAGATCTGTTGATGATCTGACTGTCCAGATCTTATGACCAGAACTCATAAGACCGTAGTCAAACCTCTTATAGAGATTCGGAGTTTCGAGAGTCGAAATGTATTGGACCTCTTGTCCAAGGAATCCCCGATTTCCCGATTCTCGATTTCACGATGGATGACCTTTCCTTTCGGGAAATTTCCGATTGCTTTGATCTCCACCACGCGTCCTCCTATATTGGATGGTCCTGATTTCTCCTCGCGATTTCGCGATTTGATCTGTTCCGGACCTCCCGTCTCCAGGATCCACGATTTTTCGAATCCCGTAATGCCGATGGACTCTCCTATCGGGGTTTTTTTCGAAAGCCTTGATCTCTGCCACGCGTCCCAACAGATGGAAGGCTTAAGTCTTCTTCGGGGGTTTCACAGTGGATATTTCTGATCCCTCATTTTGACGAGATGACGTTAGCTGGGCCCCATAACGGAGCTTTCCTCCTTTCGGGATTTCGGACTTCGCAATTCTGAAATTCTCATGCTTCTTGTCCTCAGGATTCGTGATTTACCGAATCCCGATGCACCGATGGACTCTCCCCTTTCGGGACTTTTCCGGAGCCCTCGGATTTATGCCACGCATCCCCTCAAGATGGACGGTCCTCGTCGTTTCGCGATTTCGCGACTTGCAACTCCAAATTCCCTGTCAACTGAGAAACCCGATTGCCGAGATGCCGACGGTTTCCTCGATGTCCGCCACGTGTCCAAACAAATGGATGGCTGTGATCTTATCACTATTTTGTGAATCGTGATTTCGTGACTTTCTCCGTGGAGTGTCTTTCATCAATAAGACCTCTAATATCTCGAACTCCGAAATGTCGATGGAGTGATGGCTTGGATCTGCTTCCACCTGTCCTCTGAGATGGACGGCTCACAATCCTCTCGGGATTTCGCGATACGTGATGTCGGGATTTCACATATCGGAGTTTTGGAGAGAAGTCGGATCAGATCAATGACTGACGATCTATCTCGATCCAACGATCTAGAATGACTCAGAATTTCGCGAGTCGAAATTTCTCCTATGCACTGCAGAGGACTAAACCTCAAGCACTTTCTCGCTGATCCAACGGTTTTCGGTCTTCTGTGCAAGATCTGACGGCTGAAATTCTTTTTCCTTTTCCATGCTCTCCTCGTCCCTTCTGAACTGGTTTCTCGCTCTGGTTCCGTTCACAGGATGAATCTTACGGCCGCGACTATTGTTCTTTAAACCTGAGACATGTTCTTTACTGTGTTTGCAAGGATTTTCTTCTGCGGAAGAAAGATTCGTGAATCTTTCAAAGATTTGAAAGAATTTCACAATTTCTTTGTTCTCTACTCCAGTCTTTGACAGATTAGAGAGAATTCTCATAAATCTTTAAACGATTTTTCCTTATGCAGCAATCTTTAATGAATTTGAGCGAATTCTTCGAGTTCTTCAAATGTTCCTTCGTTCTGCAGCTCTTCTTCGTGAATCTTTGATGATTCTTGAAAATTACAAGGATATTTAAATTTTCTTCTTTCTCAGTCTCTGCTTTCTTCTCGTGTTTATTCTCCTCGAAAATTTCGAGCGCAGTATGCTTTGCGACCTCATGTGAGCTTCTTACGTTGATTATTTGAGCGTATAAGCAGACAGCTTCCTCGTGGAAGTTTCCTGCGAGGATTTTTTATGAAAGACATCTCTCCAATCCTTGTGAAAAGACTATGTCACGTGCTCTCAAGATCCGTGAAGCTTTGTGTTGTTTTAGGATCGTGTTGCTCTCCAGCCTGTATGAAGAGGCTTACTTCTAAAGCTCTTATACCATGATAAATTGTGAAGCAAAGAGCAGAAAACAGTATATTAGAATATATGAAGAAGAGTACAATGAGAATAAGTCTGAAGAAACACTATGCAATGGGAAATAGCTGAGCTAAATAGGCTCAAGAAAATCAAGAATAGAAAGTACAGCTGGCCAGGACAGCTGGCAGTGTACAGTCAGCCTGTTGAGGTTACATTATATTTAACAATAAGCCACAAATAAAATTAAATTCAAAAATTGAAGGAACTTCCCAACAGAAATAGAAGGAAATGTTCAAGAGCTATATATGAGCTAATAACAAGATGGGAAAACTTCTCTGAGCCATTTATTAAAAGTATAGAAATCAAAATTCGGAAGGTATGTGAGTATATGCTATGCATTCGAATGACCTTAGATGTGCAACATTTAGCTTTGTCCCACTCCATGCTTCTTGGGGAACTTTCATCTTTAGATTGGTCGTTGGAGATCTATTCAGGAGATAAACTGAGCATGCTACTGCTTCAGCCCAAAACCTATTTGACAAACGTTTCTCTTTCAGAAGTGTTCTTGCCATATTCTTTATTGTCTGATTTTTCCTTCCAGCCACTCCATTCTATTGTGGAGTATATCTGGTTGTTGTTTGCATGATAATGCCTTGTGATTTGCAAAAATTTGCAAATTCTCTGGAGTTGTATTCTCCTCCTCCATCTGACCTGAGTGCTTTAATGTATTTGCCACTCTGTTTTTCAGCTTCTGCCTTGAATTCTTTGAATTTTGCAAAAGTTTCAGACTTGTGTCTGAGAAAATAGATCCATATTTTTCTGTTGAAATCATCAATAAACATTAGAAAGTAAAAGCTACCACCTATTGACTATGTTTGCATTGGTCCACATAGGTCAGTGTGAAGAAGTTCAAGATGTTGTTTGGCTTGATTTGATGACTATGGAAAACTAGTTCTCTTATGTTTTCCAAGTATGCAAGACTCACATGGGGGACTTTTCTCTTTAAAGATAGGAAGACCTTTAACCATGGAGTTATTCTATAGAAGACTTAGAATCTGAAAAGGTAGATGCCCAAATATTGTATGCCAAACCATAGTTTCATTCAGGGTTGATGCACTTTGTGCATATTGTTGGCTCAGATTTGCAGTTATGAGGGTAAGGGGAAACATCCTATTCAGAGTCATATGGATTTCAGAAATTAATTTTCTGATTGGGATTTAGTCATATATCTTGCAAGATGCTCCCTCAAAAAGTACCTTATAGCCATGTTCAATGAGCTGTCCTACACTTAGAAAATTATGTTTCAGATCTGGAACATGATAGACATTATTTATGTCTTTCTTGACATTCTGTTTAGTAAGCATAGGAACAGTTCCTTTTCCTTGAACTTTGACTAAGTAATCATTTCCAAGTGTAATATCAGATGAGATTGAAGAATCAATGCATGAAAGTAATTCTTTGTTACCTGTCATGTGATTGTTGTAGCCACTGTTCAGCAACCAGAGATCTTTAGGTTGTTGTTCAGTCTTGTGGCACGAAAGAAACATACCTCTTGAGTTTTCTCCCATGTGATTTGACACATGTGCTCTGCTTGAGAGCTGATCTACTTGCTTCTTCTGGCATTCAGATTCATAGTGCCCATACTTTTTACAGTAATAGCATTGTATGCCTTTTTTGTCATTTGATCTTCTCCCTCTGCCTCTTTGAGGCTGGAAATTGTGATGTTGATTTTGTTGTTGTTGTCTTTGACCTTGGAAATTGTGATTCGGATACTGTTTTCTTTTGCCTCCACTGGAGTGAGGGTTACTGTGATTGCTCCCTCTTCCTTGGTGACCTCTGCTTCTTCCTCTACCTCTCCCTCTGCTGAAGGATAATTGAGTTTTGAAAGCATGGGAGATTGACTCATCTCTGAGATGCAGTCTGGTCTCATGTGTCACCAGAGAACCAATTAGTTCATCTGTTGAAAAACTTGATAGATCCTTGGATTCAAGGATTGTTGTTACGACCATTTCAAATTTCTTTGGTAAACTTCTGAGAATTTTCTCAACAATTCGTTGATAAGTGATGGTTTCACCAGTCAGTTTGATCTGGTTCATGATGCCCATGACTCTGGTCATGAATTGATCCACATTTTCAGACTCTGACATCCTTAGAGTCTCGAATTGCATCCTCAAGGTCTGCAGTTTAACTGTTTTGACCCTGTCATTTCCTTGGTAGGAATATTTAAGGATTTCCCAAGCCTGTTTGGAAGTACCAACGCCTGTGATTTTTGAGAAAATCAAGTCATCCACAGAATTTTGAATCCAAAATTTAGCTTTATTTTCTCTGTTTCTTTGAGTTGCCTGAGCAACGTTTTGCTGATTAGTCATGGCGGAAAGGTTTGTTGGATCTGTTTCCACATATCCATGATCCAGTGGATCCCAGCACTCTTGTTCTTGCAAGAAGGATCTCATCTGAAGAGACCAGAACTCATAGTTCTTTCCAAGAAGAATTTGACCCTGAGTTGGTCCTAATATGCTAGACGTCGACATTTTTTTTTTTTTTTTTTGGGTAAAAAACAAATTGCAGAAAAAAATAGAGGGAAATTTCGTATTTACCTTTTTATTTTGCTTAAACCCAAGTACACTGCTAGCTTGCAGGTATTTCGAAACGTTGTGTTGCAAGATTTGGTGAATGTCGGCGTTGCGAGTTTCTGGCTTCGCGAGATTTGACCTCGGGACTTTGTTGGATGAGTCCTCTGAACGCTTCAACTGTCGATTGTCGATGAGAGCTTATTGGCCTTCAATTGGCCTTTAGTCTCTGTTCAATGTGACCATGTGCCTTAATGTTAAATCTCTACGGGCTTTTCCAGTTCTTTGTCGTTCAATTTGCCGAAATGTGAAATTTTCCTTTGGACAAATCAACGGTCCAGATCTATTGATGATCTGATGGTCCAGATCTTATGATGAGAACTCATAAGACCGCATTCAAACCTCTTATTGGGATTTGGGGTTTCGAGAGTTGAAATGTATGGACCTCTTGTCCACGGAATCACTGATTTCCCGATTCTCGATATCACGATGGATGACCTTTCATTTCAGAAAATTTCCGATTTCTTTGATCTCCACCACGCGTCCTCCTATATTGGACGGTCCTCATTTCTCCATTCAGTGATGCCCATACTTTTTGCAGTAATAGCATTGTATTCTTTTTTTGTCAGTTGATCTTCTCCGTCTGCCTCTTTGAGGCTGGAAATTCTGATGTTGATTTTGTTGTTGTTGTCTTTGACCTTGGAAATTTTGATTCGGATACTGTTGTCTATTGCCTCCACTGGAGTGAGGGTTACTGTGATTGCTACCTCTTCCTTGGTGACCTTTGCTTCTTCCTATGCCTCTCCCTCTGCTGAAGGAGAATTGAGTTTTGAAAGCATGGGAGATTGACTCATCTATGAGATGCAGTCTGGTCTCATGTGTCACCAGAGAACCAATTAGTTCATCTGTTGAAAAACTTGACAGATCCTTGGATTCAAGGATTGTTGTTACAACCATTTCGAATTTCTTTGGTAAAATTCTGAGAATTTTCTCAACAATTTGTTGATCAGTGATGGTTTCACCAGTCAATCTGATCTGGTTCACAATGCCAATGACTCTGGTCATGAACTGATCCACATTTTCGGACTCTGTCATCCTTAGATTCTCGAATTGCGTCCTCAAGGTCTGTAGTTTAACTGTTTTGACCCTATCATTTCCTTGGTAGTAAGATTTAAGGATGTCCCAAGCCTGTTTGGAAGTACCAGCACCTGTGATTTTTGAGAAAATCGAGTTATCCACACAATTTTGAATCCAAAATTTATCTTTATTTTCTCTGTTTCTTTGAGTTGCCTGAGCAATTTTTTGCTGATTAGTCATGGCGGCAAGGTCTGTTGGATCTGGTTCCACATATCCATGATCCACTGGATCCCAGCAATCTTGTTCTTGCAAGAAGGATATCATCCGAAGAGACCAGAACTCATAGTTCTTTCCAAGAAGAATCGGACCCTGAGTTGGTCCTAAATTGTTA